>WNWK01000172.1:177500-195000 GCA_009830355.1 Cherax destructor | reverse complement strand
ATCACAGCCTGGTTGATCTGGCACCTGGTGAAGATACTTGTCCAGTTTCCTCATGATTTTTATATTTGTTGTGCGATCTGAGATAGGAATCCCAGTACACCATAAGACCAGTTCCCAGTATCTTAATGCATTACAAACGAACTTTGATCATCCCCCAGCACTAATACAGCAATATATTAAAATATGTATGCATGTATGAGTGTGAATATGCATGCGTGTATGCATGAGCATGAATATATATATATATACGTGTTTATATGTATGCCTTAACATGCGTGTACGTAATTAAGCTCAAGTATATGCCTGTACTTTTGTATGTGTGTTTTATGAATTCTTGTCTGTACTGACGTCTGTAGCAATGTATACCTGTGTGAATACGTTTGAATATGTGTGCACCTGTATAAGTATGCCTGTGTGTGTGTATGTATTCATGTGTGCGAGTACGTATGCTTGTATCCGTGTGCGTTAAATTATGTATGCTTGCATATTAATACGTCTTTGTATGTATACGTATGCATATGTATATAGAGCTGACCTTAAATACTACTAATAACTAGACGTTTTCCGGTCGCAACGCGATACGAGAACCGTATCCCCGTACTCTATAACCCAAGCCCCCTCTACCTCAATGACGGCAAATAAACGATAAAACCTTGTTTGCGAGTGTGCTTATCTGTGTGTGGTTATAGGGTCGAGTCTCAGCTCTCCTGGTCGCTACTATGTGGCCTCTCTCCTGGCATAGCCCAGTTACACAAATTTTAAAATCTTCGTATGAATCCTGCCTCTACCTATGGTGTCCAGGTCGTTCCACCTTCCTAACCACTATGAGGCTGTGGAAATGTTTCCAAACATTCCTGTGACTTGTGTTTTTATTTTAATATCCAGTTGTCCCCTCGTATCCCTATTTTCTGTCTCGAATAGTCTGCCCCTAGCCAGCCATTTCTCTCCCTATTTTATAAATCATGTTATCCATGGTCCCTCTATCCTCTAATGTCATCTGGTTTACCACCTTTAGCTTATTTTCATAGATTATGCTCATCAGCTCAGGAACTTGTCTCGTTTCAAACCTATGCCTATTTTTCAGCTTCTTGACACATTTGATAAGTTGTGGGTTCTATATTGTTGATGCATTCTCCAAGACGGGCCTGACATTCGCCATTTACAGTGTCTTAAATGAATCCATGTTCCAAGAAGATCACCTTAGATTTGCCAGGAGTGCATTTGCTGTGGAGGTTATTTATGTGATGTACAACTCAGCTGATATGGTAAGTACTATGCTCACCTGAAGTCCTCCTCCTTGAGCGAGATTCACTGCCTTTCATCTCCGAGCTTCTACTTCGTTTATGATGTTGTATATCTAACACCATCTTGCACAACTTTTCCATTGGCTATTGTTAATTTTTATATGTTATTTGACTGGTCAGTCGCGCAGCTTATCCAGATATTTTCTAGTCTCCTTCTGTCTGCATTCTCCTCATTAGTTTCACATCATCTGTGAAGCAGAATGAGTACACGTCTCTAAATGCCGTTATGTCGTTCACGTAGACAAGAAATACCACAGACGCTGTTTGTTTCCTAGATGCATTGTCTTCCCTGTTATTCCTGCCTGCTCCTCTAGCCGGTATACGAAGGCATGTACTTCCGTACATTCTTGCATAGTGTACGTAAGTGTTCCTGTGAATGCACATACATGTATATCTATGCATTCCTTATATGTATGTACGAGTTTCCATACGTGTGCATATGTTAATTAGCTTCTGCATATGCAGAAGTCTTCAGACTTTTTGTCCCCAGACCTTCAGCCTCCAGACCTTCAGCCCCCAGACCTTCAGCCCCCAGACCTTCAGCCCCCAGACCTTCAGCCCCCAGACCTTCAGCCCCCAGACCTTCAGCCCCCAGAACTTTAAAGGGTAAAACCGTTCAAATATGGCATAATTAAGGTATTGCGTGGGAAAAATACCACTGCATTTAGTACCAATACATTTCAATAGCATTTCCAACCTCCTACGTAGGCTACAACAGTGATGGGAGTTTTAAGTCGATCAGACGAAGCTTTCGCAAATTAAAACCAAGAAATCAAAACCCAGACTGGTTAATATAACACTGATCTGCGGTAGCCTGTGCATACTAACAGCTGGACTGGTTAATATAACACTGACCTGCGGTAGCCTGTGCATACTAACAGCTGGACTGGTTAATATAACACTGACCTGCGGTAGCCTGTGCATACTAACAGCTGGACTGGTTAATATAACACTGACCTGCGGTAGCCTGTGCATACTAACAGCTGGACTGGTTAATATAACACTGATCTGCGGTAGCCTGTGCATACTAACAGCTGGACTGGTTAATATAACACTGATCTGCGGTAGCCTGTGCATACTAACAGCTGGACTGGTTAATATAACACTGATCTGCGGTAGCCTGTGCATACTAACAGCAAGACTGGTTAATATAACACTGATCTGCGGTAGCCTGTGCATACTAACAGCTGGACGAACTTATTCCTACTTGCTGTGCAACAGCATTCAAAATTTGAAGGTGATTAAATGATCCATTCAAGGAAAAAAAATCAAGGTAATCACCTAATTTTGGAATCCTCGGCAGTTTAAGTATTAAAGGTACCCTTTCGGGCGTACCTAACAATGATAAAATTCGACATTCATTGTCTGAAAAACTAGAAAAAATTATACTCAGTTTTCATTATGCAAAAGCAGCATATAATAAAATTTACATATGCATTCATTTTTGGCAAAAATGTTTGGAATTCAATTTTGTTCGTGTAGTGCCATAAAACACTCCGCATTCTATACCTTTTATATAGTATACATGCCTTTTTAAACTAGGCATGTGGGGTGCATTCCCTAAACGCCAGATTTAATAATAATTATGATTATTATTATCATTATGTGTGAGCATGGTAACATTTATGAAGGAATTTAGGGAAGCTGGTCAGCCTGACTCGAGTCCTGGAGGTGGGAAGTACAGTGCCTGCTACATGAAAGAGGGGTGGGGGGGGGAGAGATGTTGCAAGTCTGAGGATCATCTGAACAACGATGCCAGCAAAGTTCTCGCAAGAGAGCAATTGAATGAATAACGGTGAATGCATTTCCTGTGTGTGTATGACTTCCTCGGTGGGGAAGGTTAATGTGTTTAAAAAAAAAATAAAATGTCGTCTAATACTAACCAAGGAATAATGACTAAAAGACGTAAACACATTCACCATCACTCATACCCTAACCGCTTTTATTTTCAGAAATGTATTTACGTTACTGTTAAAATATTCAGTAATATCGCCACCCATCCGCCAGAGTGCAAGTTCTATACTTCCTGCAAAACCCTTAAAATCCCGCGTCAAATAATTCTGATCTGAAAATCTTACGGAGTCTTACGAATGTCTGCTGTGTGTTCAGTGACGAAGACATGAACGAGAAACTTGACTTAAAATCTCGTAACGTGGCTGCATTTTCAACAAGTATGATACAAGACTAGAAAAATTTTTCGTGTAAAGTTTGATTACATACACAGGGCATCGCTAAACCAACTGAATGTAGTTCTGTAATGCAAGAAAAGTATCATGGAATTGCGTTGCCCCAATCCCTTTTACCTTAATGTTTACGAGAACAACATACGTTTCTAATGCAGTAAAATATAATCACTTAAGATTCCCTGATATTTTTACCACTTTAGATTATTACTAAATACAAGATGTAAATAAATTACAGATATTCTCCTGTGATTTCTTAAGGGTGAGTTGAGTGGTGTTGAGTTTCATCTTAGCTGGGAGATCTTCACTTCTGAACCGAAGTAACGAGATGCTACCCTAGACCAGGGTTCCCCAAGTGGACAATATCGACACTCAGGGAGGATGGAACAATCGATGGCGTTGCTAAGTGAATGGAGGTCAAAAGGGATGTCAGTACGTGGCTGAAGCTGCTTTTAGCCATGCAAATGCAATTCTGAGAGGAGGACAGAGTGAACCTGGAAGAGCCTGGTGACTAACAATTGAAACTCACCAATCTTCAACCAAATATAAGTTCCCATGTTGACGTTCATCAGGTGCATCCTTCCCATTAATGATATCAACCAAATATCAGTAACCTTGCTGATGTTGCATCCTTCCCATTAATGATATCAACCAAATATCAGTAACCTTGCTGATGTTGCATCCTTCCCGTCAATACGAATAGCTTAGAAAAAAAATATATTAAATCTTATTTATTTTTGCCTGCAGTCTTTATTATTATATATTATAATTATTCGTACTAACGTGAGTTTAGGTACTAATTATTAAAATATTTTCATATAAATGTTAGGGGGTCGATGAACAATCTGAAACTTCATGAAGGTGTTGATGAAGTGAAGAGTTTGGGGATCCCTTCCCTAGACAGTTCTATATCCTGTGAGAGGCACACGTTCCGTCTCTATATACACTGAAATATTACTTTAGAATTATATTTGAGGCAAAAGTATTCTTGCCTGATGGCTTCTGATTTACTTCAACGATGCTTCCAGGGGTCGGTGCCCCCGAGGCCCGCTTAAAAACCAGGCCCTCCGGTGGATCAAAGCCAGGCTGTTACTGCTGGCCGCACGTAGTTCAACGTGCGAACACTCAGCCAGGATGGTCAGGGACTGATTTTGAGAAATCTGTCCAGTTCCGTCTTGAAGATAGCCAGAGGTTTGTGGGTAATTCCCCTTATGCACAGAGGGAGGGCGTTGGGTACTCTCAGTGTACTCCCTGCATTTTAGTGGAAGTACTATGCACAGCCTTCCAAGTCTCTTGCCTTCATATGGAGTGATTCCTGTGTGCAGAGTGCAAACCAATCCCTCCAGGATTTTCCAGGTGTAAATTATCATGTGGCTTTCTAGCCTATGTTTCAAGAATTTTGTTGAAAGCATTTCAGGAGGCTCTAGTTGTTTAGATGTTTAACAGTGTGTATACAGGCAGTGAAAGGTTTTTGTACATTTCCAGCTCAGAACTTTCGTCTATACACACACAACCCGCACATATAAAGAGAGCTTACGACGACGTTTCGGTCCGACTTGGACCATTTACAAAGTGTGACTTTGTAAATGGTCCAAGTCGACGAAACGTCGTCGTAAGCTCCTCTCTCTTTTTTATATGTGCGGGTTGTGTGTGTATTGTTCCAGTCACGGTATTGTGCCTTTTTTTGTCACTTTCGTCTGTCTTGAAGGGAGCTGTTAGTATAGAGCAGTATTCCAGCCTGGCGAGAAGTGACTAAGAGTATCATCACTGGCTCAGCATCCCTTGTCTTGATAGATCTAGTTATCCAGCCTATCATTTTCCTTCCAGAAACAACAATAACATTTTTATGGTCCTTGAATGTGAGATCTAGCATCAGTACTCGAAACATTCATTAGAGCTTCCACTTCAGCGAGTGATTTGAGTTCGTCTTTCAGTATATTTCCCCTATTCTTTCAAAGCGGAACAACTGAAATTTGTACTAGTTCATCATACTGTCTGAGGATCGTTGTAAGATTCAACATCCTCTTGCAAAGTCACAGACTTCGATGGACGAAATTTTCCATTGTGATTCTAGTGTTATCGGTAATGGATGTTACGGTGTCCTATTTTAAATCGTTTTCCATGTTGGATGAAAGAATGAGAAACAGAAGTGGAGCGAACACTGCGCCTTGACAAACAGATTTACCCACAAACGGTGCTAATGACGTCTAGCGCATAAAGCAGAAACAATAACTACCTTCACCACCGTCTGTTACAAGTCACCAACCTTCCTTTTAATTATCTCTTTCACTGTATTCATCTTATGGGGCCCAAGACTAGCAATTACGTAGTAATGTTTACATTTATTAGTCATCCTGATGATTGATGGAGAGAGAGAGAGAGAGAGAGAGAGAGAGAGAGAGAGAGAGAGAGAGAGAGAGAGAGAGAGAGAAACAAAGTTTTACTCACTGACTGATACCGCCTCTGGAGTTGTATTGTCCAACATCTGCTGGACTCCAGCCTCCTGGGCTCTATCAGATCTGTTCTTAAAGTTGTAAATATACCTGTGTATTTATGTGAGTGTGTGTGTGTGTGTGATACTCCTTTATATATGTCGTACCGAATAAGTAAAACTTGCGAATTTGGCTTAAATACCAAGGCTCTTCTTGCCGAATAAAGCAAGTGAAAATTTGTGTATGTAATGATTTCGCAAAAATCATTCTGAACCTAACGAAAAAAATATATATTTCATTGTGTTTGTTTATTATTGTAAACTTATCTAAAATTTATTTAGCTGGATTAGGCTAAATTAAATTGCGCTTATTATAATAAGCTTAGGTAAATTTTCTAAGGTTCTTTTGGTACAAAATTATTATTTTTTACATTAACATAAATGAAAAATATATATCTTTAAACATATAAGAGAAAATTTCAGAAAGGAATTAATTTAAACGAGCTCTTGCTAATTGACCAATTTTACCTATTCGGCACGACATACACACACACACGGATAACACATGTATGGTAAACCCCAAAATTATATATAATACACACAATGTGACTAAGAAAAATAAGGCTCAGTTTGTAATAACTTGTCCCATGAAGTGAAGGTAAACAGAGCAGTATAGTAGTTAATTTTTTTTTTTACAAAAATGTGATTCTTGGTCCAGAGGAAGAGGAAAGGTTCGGCCTGGAGGTTCGCTTAGCAGTGGTTCAGAGCGGCCCTGGGTTTCACTGTGTGGTCCCTTGACCTGGGTTCATAGGGGTCTTGGAGCCTAACTGCTGGCCTGCTGATCTGTAGTCCAGAGTGGCGTGGAGCCTCCCTGTTGGTTGTCAGCTGTGGTCCAGAGCTGGGAGGAGCCTCACTGGTGGTCCACTGAGCTGTGGTCCAGAGCTGGGAGGAGCCTCACTGGTGGTCCACTCAGCTGTGGTCCAGAGCTGGGAGGAGCCTCACTGGTGGTCCACTCAGCTGTGGTCCAGAGCTGGGAGGAGCCTCACTGGTGGTCCACTCAGCTGTGGTCCAGAGCTGGGAGGAGCCTCACTGGTGGTCCACTCAGCTGTGGTCCAGAGCTGGGAGGAGCCTCACTGGTGGTCCACTCAACCATGATGGTGATACGCTACCTCCATCGTTCAGTAAACATCATAAGCAATGATAAACTTGGCTCTGGTCGTAGGCGGTGGGTTGGCTGTCTGCCGGGAGACACTAACCATACATTCTCCTGCCCAAAAACCTTCCCTGGCCAGTATTTTGTATATGTATGTCCTGTTTACCTTGTGAGAGGCAGCCGGGTACCTGCAAACACACACACACACACACTACACACAAGCTAGGGGGCTAAAGGCTGCACACATCACTAATAAGTGCTGCTACATATGGGCGCCTGGCAAACAAGAATAGCATTTCGACACCTCAGTAAGGAGTCATTCAAGTCCTGTGCACCGTATACGTGAAGCCCAGCATGCAGCACTAGTATGGAACCCAAACCAAATCGATCACGTCAAGAAATTAGAGAAACTTCAAAGGTTTGCAACAAGACTAGTTCCAGAGATAAGGGAGGTTAAGAAAATTCAACCTGACGACAATAGAGGACAGGAGGGATAAGGGGGACGTGATAACGACATATAAAATACTGAGAGGAATTGACAAGGTGGATAGAGACAGGATGTTTCAGAGATGGGACACAGCGACAAGGGGCCACAAGTGGAAGTTGAAAACTCACACAAGTCACAGGGATGTTAGGAAGTATTTCTTCAGTCATAGAGTTGTCAGGAAGTGGAACAATCTGGAGAGTGATGTAGTGGAGGCAGGATCCATACATGGAGCTAGGGCCCCCACTTAGAATACTGCTCAGTGCTGACGGCCCCGTTCAGGGCAGGAGAAATATCAGTGCTGGAACAAATCCAGAGATCGTTTACGGCTCACATTGAGCCATTGAAACATCAAAATTATTGGGAACGCCTTCACGTCTTGAACATGTACTCATTGGAGCGGAGGAGAGAGAGATACATGATAATATATACATGTAAAGTACTTGAGGGCCTGGTCCCAAATCTGCACACTGCCATAACATACTGGAGTGAGAGATATGGGAGGAAGTGTAAAATAAACCCAGTGAGGAGCAGGGGTGCGGTGGGGACAATACGGGAGCACTGTATCAACATTCGGGGTCCCAGACTATTCAACATCTTACCAGAAGATATCCGAAACATCGCTGGAACCAGTGTAGAAGACTTCAAGAGGAAACTGGACAAATATCTTCACCAGGTGCCAGATCAACCAGGCTGTGATGGATATGTGGGGCAGCGGGCCTCCAGCAGCAACAGCCTGGTTGACCAGGCAAGCACCAGACGAGCCTGGCCCATGGCCGGGCTCAGAGAGTAGATACTTTCGAAACTCTTCAAAGGTATATCAAAGGTAGTAGCGACCAGCGCTAAATCCTTAAGGATAGCACAAAACCTGGAGAATGGAAAGTAATCTGCTTTGATCTGAGGGATGGAGCTTCCAGCTCATAAGATCAAGAGCTCTTTACCAGCATCAAAGCACTTCATTGAAGGCTGATAGACAGAAAAATCAACCGAGAGAATAATGCAATAAACAATACCAGAGGTGAATACGAAATTTATCTTTCCAAATATTATCCAGAGTGAAGAAAAAGTCAATACCATGACTGGAACACTAGAAAAATAACCCGAACGTAGGAGAGAGGAGCTTACCCCGACGTAAATTAAATATTAAATATCATAATTTCTACAAGTACATGTACAAGGTGTACAGACCATAACTGACATAAGTGACATACTACTATATAGAAAGCCGCTTGTTATGCTGAGCATTTCTGGCAAATTATGTCAGTTTTGTCCCAGGATGCGACCCACACCAGTCCACTAACACCTAGGAACCCATTTCTCTGATGGGTGAACATAGACAACCGGTGTAAGGAAACCCGCCCAATGTTTTTACTCTTGGCGGGTCCAAGTCGGACCAAAACGTCGTCTTAAACTTCTCTCTATGTGCGGGTTATTTGTGTATTACCCAGAGTATTGTATTTTAACTGTATTCTCGTATATTTCTCTGAATTGTGTACTAAATGGATTTCTTCATAAACGAATTGTATTTATGAATTCTTAAAGTAGTCTGTCGTGGTACGATCAGCTTTGATTTTCCTGGCAGGGGAGGTGGTTGAAGGGGCTGGGTTTGAGTGGGAGGGGCTGGGTTTGAGTGGGAGGGGCTGGGTTTGAGTGGAGGGCTGGGTTTGAGTGGGAGGGGCTGGGTTTGAGTGGGAGGGGCTGGGTTTGATTGGTGTCGTGGGCACGGGAGAAAATTCTTGGGTAGCTTTGGGTAGTGGTGGTTTTGATAAGGACTTGCCTCGTATAGGCCAGTAGGCCTTCTGCAGTGTTCCTCCGTTCTTATATTAAACAACTCAGCCTGCCCACGTTATCGAAACCTATGAACTTCTTGTAGAAGTAAACAAGTCTGGTGTCCATAAAATCCAAAAGTGAAAAATGCGCGTACGAGATTTTCCAGGTCAAGTGACGTACATGAGTTGGCGATATTGAGTTCTGAAACAAGAGTAAACTTTGCAAAGTATAACTTTACTAGCAACTTCCGAGAAGACAGATTGTCAGTCAACCTGTTGTTTGGTAGGCAACGCTCTCGCTGCACACACGGAGTATCCTTGGTTCGACCCCTGGTCGGGTAGAAGCACTGTGCATATTTCCTTAAATCTTCTGACCCTGTTCACCTAGAAGTGGATACCTGGGTTGAAAAATAAACACAAATGCAATATAATACGATCTTTTATTGACATCATCATGATGTCAACGAGATAAAGTCATTTGATCAAATGAAAATGCTGGCCCATAGATGGCTCCAACTTCATCCTGTTCCCTACTTGTATGTTTCATAACAAAAATTCTTTCAAATGAGCTGATGTAGGTAACAGCTCTTAGCTTGTCAATAAAGTTAGTAATCCTTAACTTGTCAATAAAGTTAGGGATCCTTGACCTAACCTTGTCAAACCCTGTGTAAAATAAAAAGAGAGAGAGAGAGAGAGAGAGAGAGAGGGGGGAGAGAGAGGGGAGTTGTGGAGAAAGAGAGAGGAATCATGAGGGGAAAGAAAGTCGTCGTGGGGAAAAAAACTTGTCGTGGGGAAAGAGTCGTCATAGATAAACAAAGTCGTCTTGTGGAAAGAGAAAAAGGGTAAGTATCGTAGAGGAGGAAGATAGTAAGGGTAAGTATCGTAGAGGAGGAAGATAGTAAGGGTAAGTATCGTAGAGGAGGAAGATAGTAGGTAAGTATCGTAGAGGAGGAAGATAGTAAGGGTAAGTATCGTAGAGGAGGAAGATAGTAAGGGTAAGTATCGTAGAGGAGGAAGATAGTAAGGGTAAGTATCGTAGAGGAGGAAGATAGTAAGAGTAAGTATCGTAGAGGAGGAAGATAGTAAGGGTAAGTATCGTAGAGGAGGAAGATAGTAAGGGTAAGTATCGTAGAGGAGGAAGATAGTAAGGGTAAGTATCGTAGAGGAGGAAACTAGTAGGGGTAAGTATCGTAGAGGAGGAAGATAGTAAGGAGGAAGATAGTAAGGGTAAGTATCGTAGAGGAGGAAGATAGTAAGGAGGAAGATAGTAAGGAGGAAGATAGTAAGGGTAAGTATCGTAGAGGAAGATAGTAAGGGTAAATATCGTAGAGGAGGAAGATAGTAAGTGTAAGTATCGTAGAGGAGGAAGATAGCAAGGGTAAGTATCGTAGAGGAGGAAGATAGTTAGGGTAAGTATCGTAGAGGAGGAAGATAGCAAGGGTAAGTATCGTAGAGGAGGAAGATAGTAAGGGTAAGTATCGTAGAGGAGGAAGATAGTAAGGGTAAGTATCGTGAGGAGGAAGATAGTAAGGGTAAGTATCGTAGAGGAGGAAGATAGTAAGGGTAAGTATCGTAGAGGAGGAAGATAGTAAGGGTAAGTATCGTAGAGGAGGAAGATAGTAAGGGTAAGTATCGTAGAGGAGGAAGATAGTAAGGGTAAGTATCGTAGAGGAGGAAGATAGTAAGGGTAAGTATCGTAGAGGAGGAAGATAGTAAGGGTAAGTATCGTAGAGAAGGAAGATAGTAAGGGTAAGTATCGTAGAGGAGAAATATACTAAGGGTAACAAGTAAACAGCAACGTAGAAGCAATTATGAATCCATTTATCGTTCCTATGAGACTCAGTCAAGTGAATAATCAGGAAAAGACAAGAACCCACAGCGCAAATTGCCTTATTAACACAGCCAGAAATTAGTGACAAAATTCATATCTACCCTTTCTAGCATGGTATTCATAATTCCTTGGATTAAAACCTTTTTCACCGGTATTGAAGCCCTGGCCATGAAGGATGGGTGGGATTTGTTTGGGAAGCTTCAAAATTTGGTTAGATAAATACAAATTAGTGGGGTTGGATCTGAGCTTATTCCTTGGGTAACACTGAGGAGTTGGGCGAATAGTTTTGTTAGTGGGTTTAGTTTTGAGAAGACCCTACCTAGTATGGGCCAACAGGCCTGCTGCAGTATTTCTCATGTCATGTTCTTATGTATTAAAATTCTGTGTTGATGGATTGGGTGGGATTGGTTTCCAATCGTGTTATTAGGATTTCCCGAGTCGTCAGAGAGTAAGCGTGCTGGAGAACTGACGATTCCATTACTTTTGACCCAATGTTTCTCTTCGGGAAGTCTAAATGTAAAGAATTATCGGAAAGCAAACAACGCAAGGATAAATTAGATGCAGGTTAATGCACACACGAAACACGAGTGCGAGACTTCCTTCCAGCCTGTAGATAAATGGCTCACAGACCCGACAAGTTCATAAATTAGATTCGTGTGTAACACTTTTGTATCTTTATTGCACATGTGTCTAATTTTTCCTTCCAGCTCTCACACGAGGACGCAGTGAACTTAGACAGTTGGGTTCGACGGGAGATTTGGTCTGGGGACATTTGTGTAATTTGAAGTTAGTCTTCTACATTATTATTAGTTTAAGTGCTAAATTTTTAATGGCCATAGTGCTGCTGGAAGATGTGTGAATGTTATGAGTTACTGAGGGAGTAGGGATGTGCTAAGACTGGTTAGTTGAGTAAAATTTTAATCAAATTTGGTGGTGAGTTAACTTCACTTAAAGTCATTGTGTTTACATCGAAGGTGGGACTTTAGACAGAGCAACACTGCAGCAGGCCTACTGGCCCATACTAGGCAAGGCTTTCTCAAACCCACTAACAAAAATATTTGCCCAAGCTATTTTCAAAAGTTACCCATGGAACAAGCGTTTATAACCCTGTTAACTCATGTGCAAGTCCCACTCAAACCCATCCCCTCCCACTCATGTATTTAACTTTCAGCTAGGAGGTCATCCAATGTGGAGTTAGTGTAGACTTCGGAAGTGATTCATGTGTGCCTTCTGATAGCCAGAATAATCTATTAAAATATGTGGGATAGAGAGTACCCTGATAGTCCTCGCAGAGTGGTGTAATTTCTCCATGTGGTACCTGAGTTATATGAGTGAGGTACCTGAGTCCGAAACTCAAACGAGTGCGTGAGGTCAAACTCCCAAACCCGACAGCGGCGAGATAATGGCAAGAAACCTTAATGTGGTTTGATAGAAAACAATTTCTTGTGGTCCAGTTCAGACCAACGATGTTGTGAGCAGTTGCAGAATTGTCGAGAGAGCACTTAAAAACTGTCAGCGAAAAGATTATTCCTGAGGGAATTCTGGAAATCCGGAATAACCGAGCGAGAAAAGTTGGATTCCACAGAGACCTGCCTTCTTACTTCTATTAGTGAATCCCGTTCCCAGCAGCGTTCTCGAGATCTTCCACCTAGATTCGACAATATCTAAGACTATTCTCATGCTTCTGTCAGACGACAGGTGTTCAGTATAATTCCAGAGAATCTCTGGAGACATGCTGACACTCGGGCTGCGGCCTGAATTCCAATGAGCTTTTGCATCTGGAGGTGGGAAAACAACAAACACTAATCATCGAAACTTCCCAAGGATGGAGGAAAAGGAAAGATACAAAGTGAACATAAAGAGAAGGTGAATTAAACGAAGTCATTAAAGTAGTTAGAACGACATGGCATCAGGCAGACCAGTCCCAGGTGTGGGGAATTTAGGCAGCATGAGAAGTCACGGCTGAGTCGAGCAAGTGGTCCCAAGCTTCAGACGGAATTCGCGACTGGAAAATACCGATATTTTTCACACCAGGTGCCAGAAAGATGAAGGCAAAATATTAAAAACAGTAGCAGTATAGACATATAGCAACCCATCGACCTGAAATATTAGTAATGACCTAACGACCAAAACATTAGTGACATTACAAATGGGACGCTGATGTGCAACAGTTGGGTATCTTTATTGTTGGAAAGTTTCGTCTACACAGTGGGCTTCTTCAGTCAAATTCAGAAGCAGGAAGTGAAAATAAAGATGATGCAATCAGTTCATGAACCTTGGAGAACTAGTATTTGAGGCGGTCAGTCCCTCAGCCTGGAGAAGAGTTCAGCTTCATGGTCTGGAACGATATGAAGCTGAAGCCTGAGAACGGAGTCTTAAATTCTGTCGATGGTGAGGGATATAATGAGGGTGACGATTTAACAAATCTCTCTTACAAATATCCATTAAAATTATATACAGGAAAAGATCGTGAAGGTTATGGAAGCGGTCAAATTAATCGAGATAATGAGCATCCCGTCCTCCTTGCAAAAACAGTACGTTCTCTGCTATATATAGGGTCTCGACTGGGGATCCTAGACAAGTCCCGAGATACAAACTTGACCCTTGATGCTGAATTGTTTTAAGTTCAGAGGGGGAAGCTGAAGAACATAGTTGGTCACAGCAGTCCAGTTTAAGATTATGGCTGAATTTAGGTTAAGATGAGGATTAAGGGATTAAGGAACAGTTCCTTAATCCTATTTCGATATTTCTAACAGAATTAAGAATAAAGGCAGCTTGATCATCTCTGAAGTATTAGAAAGAATTCTCATCAAAACAATAAACCCAGCAGTCACATAGTTGCTACCACTACTACTACCACAAGCACTACGACTATTACTACTAATACTTCTACAAGTACTACTACTAACTACAACTATTATATTATGCTTTGCACCTCACTCTATACCACGTATCACACCTGCATATAACGTGGCAGGGTATTGGTACGAGATACACACATGGCTTCCGCCGAAAGGAAGAGGTCACGATGTTCCAGGGACACGACGGAGGACTCGGATTTTGGAAATGTGGGGCGCAATCCTAGCGAAGTTGCGAGACCACTCAGTGTCATCAGAGGAAGAGAAAGAGTCTGCAGATCTGACAGCGCCAACCATGCAGCCAGCGAATACGGAAGGATGGATCAATGTGGACAACAGTAAGACGCGCCGTCCGTCCAAAGAGCAGGCAAACAAGCTCAACCCACCAGACATATTTCAAGGTAAAGTCTTACGGGGAGCACAGAACCCACTATGGCGGGGTTACGCACCTGGAATCACGGCACAAACTTAGGTTCAAAATATGGTTCAACCTGAGGGGAGAACCAATACTGACTTCTCAACAAGTTAAGTCATGGAGACAGACCGCTCCTTCACCCTGAAGAAACTGGATTCTCGGCAGATCACCAAGAGTGTAGTGATGCGGTACCCGCTGATGATGCCCATCGAGGCAGTAGCAGCTCACCCCAGTGTGGTGTCAGCTCAGCGTCTCAAGGCAAACACGGCAGTCAACGCACCAACCCGGCAGGTCCTCATTCAACATGTAGGACTGCTGCCATCCTAGCTAGACCTCGGTTCTTGGGGCAGGTAAGATGTCAGGACTTTCACGGCAGAACGAATTCACTGTTTCAAGTGCCAGCGTTACGGACACCTGAGTGCACTCTGTCCGAACAGAGTAATCTGCGGTGTCTGTAGCCAGAGCCACCCTACCAAGGACTGCATCACTAAACTGAAAAATGCATCGCCACCCACTCCGCGATGCCCAAACTGCAGGCAGAAACACCATGCCCGGAACCCTCGAGAGGCTCGCTAGAATTCATGAGGCCTGGAAGACGCCAACAACGAGGCGGCAGAGCATCACTCTCAGCAGACGATGGGTGCAGATAATCCTGCCATAATGCAGAACTCTCATCAGGCCACCCAATTCCATGCCGAGGAATTTCCGACCCTTGAAGTCTCAACCAGGCGTCATGGACAGGAGCCTCCTGCCCCTCTACCTCAACGAAGAAATGAAAACACAAGGAACTAGCGGCGCCAACAGGAAACATCTGGTCAACGTAATCAACAGACGGCACTACGCGTGCCCCCACAGGCCATAACACGGCAACGCAGGCACTCCTTGCCAGGCACAGCCGCTATGTAGGCTTCCCTGGCTATGCCTGCACCTCACCAGCAGATGCCGGCTACCCAACTTAGCACACATCAACAGGCCACGGTGCGCACAATGAAGAAATACAACCCTCAGCAGCCCCCACAGACCACAACAGCCCAGACAATATCCACTGTCTCTAACCCACCGCTAACGCAGACCCTCACCAGGAAGGATCTCGTAACACTCATCAAGTAAATTCACGGATATTATTTGCAACACAATCAACTCCACGGAACCGAGGAGACGGATGCCATGAATCTGCAGATTCTCAGAGCAGACAGAGCCCAGTCCCCAGCTCAGAAAACAACAGAGGTGGAGTAACCTCAGTACCAAATCACAATCGCTTATGAGACGCACTAGATGAACTTCTCCAGAACAGTGCTTGAGCAGCATATGTTGCAACAATGAAGAATCCATTATCCTTCGGGAGCTAAAGACGGGTCATCGCAAGATTAAGACCCGTGCCAGGACTCTGGTCTTGGCGAACATTATACATACATACTCTATACCAGAACTTCTGTTAGACATCAGGAGTTCAACACACCTCCAGAGAATCTCCCGAGTCGTTCTTCCTCAAATGGAAAGACTGACTGTGCTTTTATCATAGGGCTGCCCCCGCCATAGGGCCGTAAACGGTACTCCACTTGCCACGAATCCTCACCATGCCCCTGCCACAGGGCTGTAAATGGTACATCATGTGTACACACACTGACACACTTTCGGGAGCCACTGCCGGGTCACCACATGAAGAAAACCTGTTCTGGCAAACCTACATAAACTTGAAATTCCGTGTGCTACCGAAAGCTAGAGGTCATAATGTTCCAAGTACTCAACCGAGGACTCTGATTTGGAAATGTGGGTCACTATTCTGGCGAAGAAGCTGCGAGACCACTCCCTGGACTCATCGGTCAGCGATACAAGTGAAATCAGCCTGGCCAGCAAGATACAGATGAAGAAATGCCTATCTCAACCGCCTCTTCAAAGTTCAAGGAAAGGCCAGCATTTGTTTTCAGATCAATCAAGCTAAACCAACAGAAGACAAATTCAGACTCGTCAACAAAGCACACTGACAACTCCGTATGCTGCAGCCTCATCCAGGAGGATACAGTAACATGGAATCCAGGGCCCCTTTCCCGGCCACGAAGGAAGCCAAGGAAACATCAGCGACGGGATCATGCCCTTACTTAGCCAGCTTCTGATACTTCTGCTCAAGCTCCCACCCGACAACGGCAGCCAAAGGGCCCCATGCTGCAGGAAGAGACGACGGCCAACGTGTCAACCCTAGAACCACAAGAGTCACCAGTGAAGAACACTGTAGTCCAAGAGAGCAGACCAGGACATTCCATATCACGCCTGAGCCATCAAATGATATCGACGATCACGTGCTTCACCGATATCATATACAACGTGATAGATGAAAACAGACATTCAGAACTATTGTGAAGACCTTCGTGAATATTTGCATGATGGACGAAACAGAGTCCACGCGTTTATTTTCAAATTTACCCGACCACCCTACGCAGAACCCAGAGACAATGATGGCAGTGAAACGCACTGGGACTACAGCAAGATCCTGATCGACATCTTCCAGATCCTCAAAAGGGTCATCATAGGATTAAAACCCGTATCAGGACAGTTCCTGACAAGTCAGTCAATCAGTAACGGCTTAACAAAGCTCCTGGAGAGTGAATCGTTGCTACAATAAAATGTCGCATTAGTTGCATTGTGTCCTTTTACTTAACATATTGATGGTAATTCTATCAACATTATTACAATATGATGAACTAGATTTTCAAGGAGGTTCAGGCAGTTTTGTCAGCTTTCAGGAAGATTATGAGAGCTTTCAGGACATTCGAGGATCAAATAGAAAGCCGTGAAATTTTACCGTATCCAGTTCAGGGATACGAACTGCAACAAACTGCACACCCGCGAGAGTTGGCCCAGTTGGAGGTACGATCAATAACTTACTGGAGAGAGGACGCCAGAAGATGACAGTCAACATCTGCACAATTTATAACAAATTCATCGACAAAAACTGACCAAACATTGGACAGAGGCATGGACATTAAAAATTAGAAAGAAAAGCGTAGTGTTAAAAGGCCAGCTTTGAGCCACGTCATCTGCCCCCACACAGTCAGGAGATGATAAATTAGACAC
>WNWK01000172.1:117500-172500 GCA_009830355.1 Cherax destructor | reverse complement strand
CTAGGATAACATTACTCTCACCTAGGATAACATTACTCTCACCTAGGATAACATTACTCTCACCTAGGATAACATTACTCTCACCTAGGATAACATTACTCTCACCTAGGATAACATTACTCTCACCTAGGATAACATTACCTCACCTAGGATAACATTACTCTCACCTAGGATAACATTACTCTCACCTAGGATAACATTACCTCACCTAGGATAACATTACCTCACCTAGGATAACATTACCTCACCTAGGATAACATTACTCTCACCTAGGATAACATTACTCACCTAGTAACATTACCTCACCTAGGATAACATTACTCACCTAGGATAACATTACTCTCACCTAGGATAACATTACTCTCACTTAGGATAACATTACTCTCACCTAGGATAACATTACTCTCACCTAGGATAACATTACTCTCACCTAGGATAACATTACTCTCACCTAGGATAACATTACTCTCACTTAGGATAACATTACTCTCACCTAGGATAACATTAACCTAGGATAACAATACTCTCGCCTAGGATAACAATACTCTCTAGGATAACAATACTCTCACCTAGGATAACAATACTCTCACCTAGGATAACAATACTCTCACCTAGGATAACAATACTCTCACCTAGGATAACAATACTCTCACCTAGGATAACAATACTCTCACCTAAGATAACAATACTCTCACCTAGGATAACAATACTCTCACCTAGGATAACAATACTCTCACCTAGGATAACAATACTCTCACCTAGGATAACAATACTCTCACCTAGGATAACAATACTCTCACCTAGGATAATACTCTCACCTAGGATAATACAATCACTTAGGATAATACAATCACCTAGGATATCACCTAGGATAACAATACTCTCACCTAGGATAACATTACTCTCACCTAGGATAACAATACTCTCACCTAGGATAATACTCTCACCTAGGATAATACTCTCACCTAGGATAATACAATCACCTAGGATAATACAATCACCTAGGATAACAATACAATCACCTAGGATAACAATACAATCACCTAGGATAACAATACAATCACCTAGGATAACTCATTAATAACTTACAATAAATAATGAACACCGTACAGGCTCGGGGAGCAAAAAATGCAAACTTCCCTGAAAAGGAAGGACCTGGGAATGAGCATGGAGTTTTACGACTCATTCTCCGCGAGTTCAGTTCTTCCCCATCCATACCGTGGATTGTTTGCAATCGTGTCATTACGATTTCGTAAGTTCTAAGCATTTCGTCTCGGACACATCAAGCGATTATCTGCTGCAGCAAACGCGAGATCGGTAAATTTAAGGGAAGCTTTCAAAAACATCATTGTTGAGACATTCATGACCTTATACACGCCATATGCCCAGCACATCTTGGAGTATGCAGCGCCTGTATGGAACCCATATCTGCTTAAGCATATAAAGCTGGTAAAAGTACAAAGGATTGCAATGAAACTAGTCCCAGAACTGAGGAGTATGACCCATCAAGGGAGGCTAGGGAAACTAAACCTGACGACGCTATAACACAGTAGGATCAGAGATATGATTGCAACGTAAAAAATACTCAAGAGGGAGTGACAGAATGGACAGGGAGTCTTGTTTGAGGGGAGAGTCTCTGGTACACGAGGTCACAGTTGGAAGTAAAAAAGCACAGACGAGTCACAGATGTCAAAAAGTACTACTTTAGTCAGAGTTGTCAGGAAGTGGAACGACCTAGATAGCGAAGCCACAGAGGCAGAATCCATACATAGCTTTCAGAGTAGGTATAAGCTCACGCAGCCAGATGAGGAAATGGGGGGAACCAATAGCGCCCAGCAGAAAGACGAAGCCAGAAACTGAGAATTTACCCCTGCCACTACGATTAGGTAAGCACATATATCATTAAACAATGAGACACTGGTGCAATATTTGGTAATCTATTATAAAAATTCTCATAGCTCGATCTCTAGAGCACTCAGCTCACACACTGAGGTCCGGAGTTCGAATCTCTGGTACGGCTGGAAAACATTAGTGACGCGTTTCCAAAAGACACCTGCTGTCCATGTTCACCCATCAGTATAAAATGGGTACTTGTGAGTTAGTAGACTGGTGTGGGTCGCATCCTGGGGCAAAACTGACCTAATTTACTATATAGAAACAAGCGGCTTTCTATATAGTAGTATGTCACCTATGTCAGCTATGGTCTGTATACCTTGTACATGTACTTGTAGTAAATAAAGATATTATTATTATTAAACTTGTCGGTAGTCAATGTGAATTTATAAAGCACACATTGGCTACCTACAAGATAAACCATGACGAGTCAGAAGGCTGTATATGATACACAGTGAAATATTTTGGTAACTAGGACTGGAGCGGCAGTGAGAGGAGTACGGTTGCCAGGAGGCAGCGGGAGACATGTCATACGATACTCTGAAAAATGTTGCCACATATAAGTTTCCAGGGAGAGCAGTGGAGTGGCAGGGTAGTGGAGTGGAGGGTAGTGGAGTGGCAGGGTAGTGGAGTGGCAGGGTAGTGGAGTGGCAGGGTTGGAGGAAATTTAACGAAATTTAACGAAAAAAAGTAATCATAAACGTCAGTGAATAACTGAAGATGAATGAAATGGCTCTTTCCACTATTCCTGTAAGCCCTTTTGAGGCCTAGTTCAAAGGCCTTTTGTGTATCCATATACTCTTAAGCTACCCTCCACTGGATGGATATGAGGTGCACAATAAACTAGCCACTTCGGCGGCAAAATCTAAATCCACATAAACATAAAATCGGCTATAAATGACATGGTGATATTGACAATCTTTGAAAAAGGACACGAGTTGTTGCGTCACTTTTTACCAACTGATGAAGCCACTTGTGTCCTCAACTATACACAAGTGTCATTTTCCACAACTTGTATAATCGAAAGTTGCAGGACAATTTTTAATTAGGATTTTCCTCTATGTAGTGATTTTGCAAGTCACGTGACAAAGCTCTCGACAGAGCGAGACGTTGTCCAACATTAGCTTGAATACGATAATGGTATACAATATCTCTACGTTGGTAAGTAAGGTACTTAAGTCAAATACTTAAAACACGTGTGTTTTACTTATCAATAAAATCTTGTTCTGAAGCTTGTGTCTACCTGAAGTCTACCTGGAGAGAATTCCAGGGGTCAACGCCCCCGCGGCCCGGTCTGTGACCAGGCCTCCTGTTGGACCAGTGTGTGTCTGACTAGAAAGAACTGAGAAATGAATAGGAAAGGTCTAAAAGAGGAAGGCAAAGCGAAATTCACAAATAGAAATGTAAAGAAAAAACTATGGACCATGTCTCAGTCGGACGTGGATCATCAAACCATCTGCGATATAAGTGGGTCTGATGCATTGCTCCTTCCTTCATAAGTGGATGTGACTTGGACCTGACTAGCTTAGGCCAGTAAGTGACTTGGACCTGCCAAGCATGGGCCAGTAGTCCTCCTGCAACGCTCATCCTTCCTAATGTTACGTTAAATTTGTAGCGGACTCCAAAGTTACTCGAGATGTGCATTACTAATACGTGTTTGTTGCATGTTTGTTGCATGTTTGAGGCGAGTGCGTGAACCTGGTGCGTGAAGCTGGTGCGTGGGAGGAGTGTGTGGAGTGATTGCTCTAAAGACATTTGCTATATTTGATACGGTGTGTTATATTTTGGTTTTAAAATATTAGAATGCTAGGTAAGAATAAAACTGTACGTTGTTTTATGAATGGATTTAAAAAGTCGTCAGTACTCGCACAAGACCAAATTAAAACAGGTTTAATATAGAAATAAAACTGGAATACTGATTCAGGGAAATGAAAAACGAATAAATCTGGAGAATATATTGAAAGAGGGACTGAAAGCCCTTGGGAAGGAGGGAGTCTTGATATCAGAAACCAGAGAACTGAAAAGAGAAATTCAGAATTGAAAGAAAGGAACTGACAAAGTAACACGGAACAAAAGGAAAGGAAGCAACATATCAACTGGGAGGTTAGCAGGAACAGAATGACCAGGCATCAGAATATTGCAACTAGAATGAACTCTCAAGTTGCAAAACAAGTTTTATTGACAACATTTCTCTCTGCGCCGAGTTTATGAACTTTGGAGTTTTCAAATATGTAGATGGAGGTAAATAAAAATACCTACATGACTGAAAAATAGGCACAAATGCAATACAGTGCGATTCTTTATTGACAACGTTTCGCCCATAAAGTGGGCTTTATTAAGTAACAACAGAGTACGTGAGTACATATATAGGGAGCATAGTACTCCTTCACGTCACTATGCTCCCTATAAATACATATGTACTCTCTGCTCAGGTAGATCTGTGTGTGACTTGATAAAGCCCACGGTGTGGGCGAAACGTAGTCAATAAAGGATCGCATTATTCTGCATTTCTGTCTACTTTTCATGTAGACTTCATGAAGTTCTACACAAGTAAATGCAGGTCCAGTAAAAGCTATGCAGATAGTGTCTGTGTTCTTGTCTACATGTCACCAACTGGAAGGAATGAGGGACGGAGAAGACATGCTCGAAATTAATTAAGGCTTATTAATAGTCCAAGTCGACCGAAACGTCGTTACGTTTCCATCTCATATGTACGGGTTAAATAACCCTCACATAGGTGCATTGTTCCAGTCACAGAATTGTAGTTTTTAGGGCAAATTATTTAACACTTGAAGCTTGGAGTCTAAATGAGAAAGCATTAAGCCTCCATTAGTTGCACTTGTGTCCTTTTACCTAACATATTGTCTGTAATTCTACCAACACTGTCTTGTTTATGTGAATGTTAACCTTCCCCTTCACTCTAGGAACGAACCTGTCACATTCTAACAACATTATATTTCGGTTTCGCCTCTCTGGTTTTCAAATATATATTCCTAAGTTCCATGAAAAGATGACATGCTTTCTTAACTTCTATTAACCTGTTCCTCTTGAATAAGAAGAACGTAAAGAATGTTTGAAGACCGTAGAGAATGTTTGAAGACCATAGAGAATGTTTGAAGACCATAGAGAATGTTTGAAGACCATAGAGAATGTTTGAAGACCATAGAGAATGTTTGAAGACCATAGAGAATGTTTGAAGACCATAGAGAATGTTTGAAGACCATAGAGAATGTTTGAAGACCATAGAGAATGTTTGAAGACCATAGAGAATGTTTGAAGACCATAGAGAATGTTTGAAGACCATATAGAATGTTAGAAGACCATAGAGAATGTTAGAAGACCATAGAGAATGTTAGAAGACCATAGAGAATGTTAAAAGACCATAGAGAATGTTAGAAGACCATATAGAATGTTAGAAGACCATGGAGAATGTTAGAAGACCATAGAGAATGTTAGAAGACCATAGAGAATGTTATTAGACCATAGAGAATGTTAGAAGACCATAGAGAATGTTAGAAGACCATAGAGAATGTTTGAAGACCATAGAGAATGTTTGAAGACCATAGAGAATGTTTGAAGACCATAGAGAATGTTAGACGATAATAAAGAATGTTAGAAGGCCATTAAGAATGTTAGAAGGCCATGAAGAATGTTAAAAGGCCATAAAATATTAGAAGGCCGTTAAAGAATGTTAGAAGGCCGTAAAGAATGTTAGAAGGTAATAAAAGTAAGAAGGTCATAACTTCCTTTCGATGTCCTCTCTCCACTTAACACAAAGCAGAGCTTAACCTCTCATGGTCTCCCTCTCCATTCTTGTCTTACCAAGGAGTCGTTCTTAATATTAAACTTCAACACTTTCAGACTCGTCTCGAGGGAATAATTTTCTCTTCAGCTTCCTCTTCCTCCTCTATCCCTAATTCCTCTTAAAACATCTAATTCATCTATTAGTGTTCCTAAATTGCCTCTTGCAACCTTGTACAGACAACTAGGTTAAGTACATTTCGGTAGGGTGGAAACGTTGGGCATGTTTCCTTACACCTGCTGCCCCTGTTCACCTAGCAGTAAGTAGGTACCTGAAGAATTAGACATGTGTAACATCCGGGTATCTTTATGTGCAGACGTCTACAAATAAAAATACCCAGATGTTACACATGTGTGTAATTCTTCATCTCGTCGGAACTATAAACCAGTCATTTACAAGTAGGTACCTGGGTGTTAGCCGACTGTTGTGGGTTTCATCCTGGGGAGGGAGGTAGTATACCTTAGACAGGACTGGGCCACTCATTCTTCCTCCCTCCCAATCGTCTCCCTGAAATCCTCGACCTCTCCCTTCCTCCTTACATGGGAAAAATACATTTTCTCTCTACACACGTTGAATCATCTTTGCCCATCTTTCACTTTTATGACTTCCTTTGCTCCTTCCAGTCCATTCGGATTCCAACTTCTTACCGAGGCTCATTACCTTCATTTTTACACATTCCTATTCTAAATTCACTCATGTATCACCTCCATATGGAAATTTGTGTTTACAGAACACGTCTCGACTCGTTGAACGAATGGAGATTGAATCCATGGTGAGTCAGTCGTAAAACTCCAGGCCATTGCGTAAGCCACTGGGCCAGGTGGCTACAATACGATTCATCCAACTAGGTATATTTCTATACATATAGGGAAGTTAGGGTGGACCACCACTGACCACAAATGCAAGTTTTTACAGATGAGTCTCCCGCCAGCGTGGCTGTGGCGAACTCTAGCTCATGTCCTCTCAAAGCCGCTATCATGGTTCACGTCTTCCCATCCCCTCCAACTTCACTCCATCAAATTGTGCGTAATCCCTCATTCAATATTTCTTCTGCCTTAGCCCTTCATCCCCACACATACGCACACTAACACAAACATACAACGAGAAAAGTTTAAAGGAATTAAATTTAGCATCATCAGAGGACAGAAGGACCTGAGGAGTAATACCTTTATAGAAAATTACTCAGGAGAATTTGACAATGTTGACAGGGTAAATTAGGGCGCAGATGCAAATAAAAGATGCACTGAGTCACAAGGAGGATGCCAGGAAGTAATTCTTCAGCAACAGTGGAAGTGGCCACATAGTAGGAGAGTACAAACACCACCAAAATCCAATTCTCTCGCTCGCACACACAGACAGACACAAACTCTCACATGAGGAGAGAGTGGATCTATTAGCTATCAGTGAAGAGGCGGGGGATCCAGGAATTGTCACTCGACCCCTGCAGCCAGATTTAGGTGAGTACACACACAAAACACCCACACACAGCAACACACAACACCCACACACAGCAACACACACAGCACCCACACACAGCAACACAACAGCACACACACACAGCAACACACACACGAGTCGGTGGTGTGACGCCTCCCTATGAATACCACGGCGACAACACTAATTTAGGTAACGTCATTATTCTGACCAGTTCCATAATGGGTATTAAAGCTGACGCCGTCTCTCTCCCAGCGAAATTTCCTCTCCAGGACGTCATATCTCTTAAGGACACAAGGAGCACTGCTGCAGGCCTACTGGCCCATGCTAGGCAGGTCCGTCTCTTATTAAATCTTTATTTTCTGACAGTGACTCTCGGTTTCTTAACAGCCGCCTCTACCCTCAAGCACCTACTCATCAAGCAACATACTACCACTATCTGGATGCATGTTGTTGCATACCACTATATTAATACATGTTGCATACTACCACTCTGGATGCATTTTGTTGCATACTACCACTCTCTGGATGCATTTTGTTGCATACTACCACTCTCTGGATGCATTTTGTTGCATACTACCACTCTCTGGATGCATTTTGTTGCATACTACCACTATCTGGATACATGTTGCATACTACCACTATATGGATGCATTTTGTTGCATACTACCACTATCTGGATACATGTTGCATACTACCACTATATAGATGCATCATGTTGTATACTACCACTATATTGATGCATCATGTTGCATACTACCACTATATGGATGCATCATGTTGCATACTACCACTATATGGATGCATGTTGTTGCATACTACCACTATATGGATGCATCATGTTGCATACTACCACTATATGGATGCATCATGTTGCATACTATCACTTTGGATGCATCATGTTGCATACTATCACTATGTATGCATCATGTTGCATACTACCACTATATGGATGCATCATGTTGCATACTACCACTATATGGATGCATGTTGTTACATACTACCACTGTCTGGATGCATGTTGTAGGTGAGTAAGACCTGCCTTGCACGGGCCAGTAGGTCTGCAACAATGCTTGTTTATTTATATACGTAATGTTAAGCAGAGTTTTTCATAATTATTATTGTTGTTATTATTGATAATAAATAGATGAATTTATATTGCTGCGCAATCCGATAAAGTACCCAGCAGTATTGTAGCCCTATAGTGTCCTGCCCAGCAGTGTTGTAGACCTATAGTGTCCTAGCCCTGTAGTGCCCTGCCCAGCAGGATCCTAGCTCTATAGTGTCCTGCCTAGCAGTGTTGTAGACCTATAGTGTCCTGCCCAGCAGTGTTGTAGACCTATAGTGTCCTGCCCAGCAGTGTTGTAGCCCTATAGTGTCCTGCCCAGCAGTGTTGTAGCCCTATAGTGTCCTGCCCAGCAGTGTTGTAGACCTATAGTGTCCTAGCCAGGTGTTGAGCCTATAGTGTCCTAGCCCTATCAGTGTCTTGCACAGTGTCTAGCTCTATAGTGTCCTGCCAGCAGTGTTGTAGACTATAGTGTCCTGCCAGTGTGCAGTCCCAGCAGTGTCCTAGCCTATAGTGTCCCCAGCAGTGTCTAGTAGGTCCTGCCCAGCAGTGTCCTGCAATAGTGTCCTGCCAGCAGTGTCCTAGCCATCAGTGTCCTGCCCAGCAGTGTCCTAGACCATAGTGTCCTGCCCAGCAGTGTCTAGCAAAGTGTCCTGCCCTGCAAGCCTGGTGTCTAGCCATAAGTGTCCTGCCCAGCAGTGTCTAGCCTATAGTGTCCTGCCCAGCAGTGTCTAGCTATAGTGTCCTGCCCAGCAGTGTCCCTAGTGTCTCACAGTTTTAACCTTAGTGTCCTAGCATAGTGCCTGCCCAGCAGTGTCCTAGCTATAGTGTCCTGCCCAGCAGTGTTGAGATAAGTGTCCTGCCCAGCAGTGTCCTTGAATAAGTGTCCTGCCCAGCAGTGTTGTAGCCATACGTGTCCTGCCCAGCAGTGTTTAGACCTATAGTGTCCTGCCCAGCAGTGTCCTAGCTCAGTGTCCTGCCCAGCAGTGTCTTAGCATACAGTGTCCTGCCCAGCAGTGTCTAGCACAGTGTCCTGCAGTGTCCTGCCCAGCAGTGTCCTAGAACTACAGTGTCCTGCCCAGCAGTGTCTAGCACCAAGTGTCCTGCCCAGCAGTGTTGTAGACCAGTGTCCTGCCCAGCAGTGTTCTAGCACTATAGTGTCCTGCCCAGCAGTGTTGCTAGCAACTATATGTCCTGCCCAGCAGTGTCTAGCATATAGTGTCCTGCCCAGCAGTGTCCTAGCAATACAGTGTCCTGCCCAGCAGTGTCCTAGCCAATAGTGTCCTGCCCAGCAGTGTCCTACATAGTGTCCTGCCCAGCAGTGTCTAGCAATACAGTGTCCTGCCCAGCAGTGTCCTGCAATACAGTGTCCTGCGAGTGTCTCTAGCAATACAGTGTCCTGCCAGCAGTGTTAGATACAGTGTCCTGCCCGCAGTAGCTAACAATAAGTGTCCTGCCCAGCAGTGTCTAGCAATATAGTGTCCTGCCCAGCAGTGTCCTAGCAATAGTGTCCTGCCCAGCAGTGTCCTAGCAATACAGTGTCCTGCCCTAGCAGTGTCTGAGCAATAGTGTCCTGCCCAGCAGTGTTACGCATAGTGTCCTGCCCAGCAGTGTCTAGCAATACAGTGTCCTGCCCAGCAGTGTCCTAGCATACAGTGTCCTGCCCAGCAGTGTCTGAACTACAGTGTCCTGCCCAGCAGTGTCCTAGCAACAGTGTCCTGCCCAGCAGTGTCCTAGCATACAGTGTCCTGCCCAGCAGTGTCCTAGCAATACAGTGTCCTGCCCAGCAGTGTCCTGCAATCAGTGTCCTGCCCAGCAGTGTCCTAGCAATACAGTGTCCTGCCCAGCAGTGTCCTAGCAATCAGTGTCCTGCCAGATGTCTAGAACAGTGTCCTGCCAGCAGTTCCTAGCATACAGTGTCCTGCCCAGCAGTGTCCTAGCAATACAGTGTCCTGCCCAGCAGGTGTCCTGCAATACAGTGTTCTGCCCAGCAGTGTCCTAGCAATACAGTGTTCTGCCCAGCAGTGCCCTAGCAATACAGTGTCCTGCCCAGCAGTGTCCTAGCAATACAGTGTCCTGCCCAGCAGTGTCCTAGCAATACAGTGTCCTGCCCAGCAGTGTCCTAGCAATACAGTGTCCTGCCCAGCAGTGTCCTAGCAATACAGTGTCCTGCCCAGCAGTGTCCTAGCAATACAGTGTCCTGCCCAGCAGTGTCCTAGCAATCGTGTCCTGCCCAGCAGTGTCCTAGCAATACAGTGTCCTGCCCAGCAGTGTCCTAGCAATACAGTGTCCTGCCCAGCAGTGTCCTAGCAATACAGTGTCCTGCCCAGCAGTGTCCTAGCAATACAGTGTCCTGCCCAGCAGTGTCCTAGCAATACAGTGTCCTGCCCAGCAGTGTCCTAGCAATACAGTGTCCTGCCCAGCAGTGTCCTAGCAATACAGTGTCCTGCCCAGCAGTGTCCTAGCAATACAGTGTCCTGCCCAGCAGTGTCCTAGCAATACAGTGTCCTGCCCAGCAGTGTCCTAGCAATGCAGTGTCCTGCCCAGCAGTGTCATAGCAATCAGTGTCCTGCCCAGCAGTGTCCTAGCAATACAGTGTCCTGCCCAGCAGTGTCCTAGCAATACAGTGTCCTGCCCAGCAGTGTCCTAGCAATACAGTGTCCTGCCCAGCAGTGTCCTAGCAATACAGTGTCCTGCCCAGCAGTGTCCTAGCAATACAGTGTCCTAGCAATACAGTGTCCTGCCCAGCAGTGTCCTAGCAATACAGTGTCCTAGCAATACAGTGTCCTGCCCAGCAGTGTCCTAGCAATACAGTGTCCTGCCCAGCAGTGTCCTAGCAATACAGTGTCCTGCCCAGCAGTGTCCTAGCAATACAGTGTCCTGCCCAGCAGTGTCCTAGCAATACAGTGTCCTGCCCAGCAGTGTCCTAGCAATACAGTGTCCTGCCCAGCAGTGTCCTAGCAATACAGTGTCCTGCCCAGCAGTGTCCTAGCAATACAGTGTCCTGCCCAGCAGTGTCCTAGCAATACAGTGTCCTGCCCAGCAGTGTCCTAGCAATACAGTGTTCTGCTCAGCAGTGTCTTAGCAATACAGTGTCCTGCCCAGCAGTGTCCTAGCAATACAGTGTCCTGCCCAGCAGTGTCCTAGCAATACAGTGTTCTGCTCAGCAGTGTCCTAGCAATACAGTGTCCTGCCCAGCAGTGTCCTAGCAATACAGTGTCCTGCCCAGCAGTGTCCTAGCAATACTGTCCTGCACAGCAGTGTCCTAGCAATACAGTGTCCTGCCCAGCAGTGTCCTAGCAATACAGTGTCCTGCCCAGCAGTGTCCTAGCAATATAGTGTCTCCTGCTGTGGTGTTCTGTAGAGTGACCTTCGCAGTGGTGTATTTTGTCAATCATTTAAAGTTTCAGACCCATGACCTCAAGAGATATCTGGCCAGATGCGCCCCCCGTCCGCCATCCAATTACCCTGAGGGCGTCAAGATCTCTCGCTGCACCTACCCTGAGTGAGGTCTTTTACCCTGAGGTCGTCCAAGTCACCTTACTTAACATGATTGAGTTCTCATCCCGAGGGAGTCCAGATCTCTGCCTTAAGTAAAAGGACACAAATGCAACTAATGTGTCATTTTATTGTGGCAACGTTTCGTGCCGAATAGGTAAAACTTGTTATTTTGGCTTAAATAGCAATGATCTTGTCGAATAAGACAAGCGAAAATTTGTGTATGCAATAATTTCGCAAAAATCATTCTGAACCAAATGAAAAAAAAACTATATTTCATTGTGTTTATTATTAAATTATTGTAAACTTATCTAAAATATATTTAGTTTGATTAGGCAAAATTAAATTTCACTTCTTATAATAAGGTTAGGTAAGTTTTTTAAGATTCTTTTGGTACAATATTATTAATTTTTACATTAACATAAATAATAATAAATAAATAAATAAATAAATATATATATATATATATATATATATATATATATATATATATATATATATATATATATATATATATATATATATATATATAATACTCCTGTAGTCTCCCTTACACTTATTCTCACACAATTAGCAAAGTTTGGTGGGACGTGAGCTAATGATAACAGAGGAGCTGCATCAGGGTGATCCATCATCCTCTCCAAGTTATTACTCCGTTCACTGGAGGATAGGGGGAGCGCTAAATCTGTAGGAATTGTGACGAAACCTCTTCCTTTTAGGGCTCTTTTTAAAGTCACATCCACATACTTTCCAAGAGGAGTCCATCTCAGATTTAAACAAAGCTTCGAATAATTTTTAATATTAGTAATTAAAAAAGGAGCTATTAATCTGTTGGTTATAATCCATTAGGATGTAGCTTTGATTCTGTTATTATTATTAAGTAAAAGGACAGAAGTGCAACTAATGCCACATTTTGTTGCACTTGTGTGTTAGGTAAGACTCGTATGTAGGTATCTATTCCGAAACGCTTCGCTTACACAGTAGGCTTCTTCAGTCGAGTACAGAAAAGTTGGGGTAATTTTACCATCATTTTAACAATTATTATTAGATTCGTAAGTAATATTTCCCAGGCATTTTACCAGAGCCAAGAATACAGAACCTAAATAATATATTTAAGGGATTATAAATAAGGAAAATGGTCATCTAAATTAGTACTAACTCAAGGTAAGAATGATAAATAAAAAGATACTCAAAAAAATAAAATGGAATTAATAATATAGTTGGCTCTAGGATTTACTCAAGAAATAAAAAGAACACTATTCTCAAAGCAAACTTGCTCCTTTGAAGTAAAATTTGACAATAGAACAGCAAATTTCTTTTTAACTTCAAAAGAAACTGCTCGTTATATGACTGTATACATTTATACACCAGACGCCTACAGATCAGACTATTAAAAAACACTTCGCAAGGAGTTTTGTGTAATAATTGTTTAGTGAAGAGTGTAAAGAGGTGTTTGTGACCTGACTTAAGTTACTTTATTTTGATGCAGCAATTTACAACCTAAGGAAGAGCCACATTGGTTAAAATATTGTTAGCAGCGAATTTGGATCATTTTGTAGGTAAGGCGTTGTGCCGGTGAGACCTGTGGGAGCCCTGTGGGAGCCCTGAGCGAAGACAGATCACAGACGCTGGTTTACCAGATGAATCCACGAAAACCCGCACCCCCGTATTCAGTATCTAGCAGAGAGTAGGAGCAGGAGAAACAGGAGGTGGTTTAGCAGCAGCAGCAGCAGCAGCAGGCGCAGCAGCAGTAACACCAGCAGCAACAGCTGATACTTCATTAGTTTCAGTCTTATGTGTGTGGGTTGTGTATTGTACTGCAGTGGTCGCTGCCACAGCAGCAACAGTCAGGATGTACTGAGGTCACTCACACGTATACTTTTGATATACCTTTGAAGAGTTTCGAGAGTTTCTTTACTCTCTGAGCCCGGCCATGGGCTAGGCTCGTCTGGTGCTTGCCTGGTCAACCAGGCTGAAGGCCCGCTGCCCCACATATCTATCACAGCCTGGTTGATCTGGCACCTGGTGAAGATTCTTGTGGAGTTTCCTCTTGAAGGCTTCTACACTGTTCCAGCCGTGTTTCTGATATCTTCTGGTAAGATGTTGAATAGTCTGGGACCCCACGTCTAAAAAAAAAGAACATTACTGGCATGGATAAAACTCAACAAACAATAAAAGCAACGAACGTAAAAACTCAACACAAATACCATCATAATATATATTCCGTATTACTACTGGTACAAGTACAAGGTATACAGACCATAGCTGACATCAGTGACAGAAAACCGCTTGTTATGCAGAGCATTTCGGAGAAATTAGGTCAATTTTGTCCCCAGGATGCGACCCACACCAGTCAACTAACACCCAGGTACTTATTTTACTGATGAACATGGACAGCAGGTGTCTAAAGGAAACACGTCCTAATATTTCCACCAGTACCGGGGATCGAACCACGGACCACAGTATGTGAGCTGAGTGCGCCAGAGATCGAGCTACGGGACACCTTATAACGAATTAAAATAACTATCAACATAAAAACTCCAATGAATTAACATCATAAAATTCCCCGAGATCCCTATATACATAAAATGTGATACAATGTACATACATAAATACATAAAATGAAATATAGTGTGTTTTAAAATTATGAACCCAATTTCAAAGCAGTCTGCTGTGAAATTGGGTCCATCAATTTAAAAACAGCCTGTACTTGGAATATGAAAATAAATTAGGCAGGTGGGAAACACTGCCTAATTTATATTCATTTAAGTATTACATTTTCTCCTTTGTAAAAAAAAAAAAAAAAGAAAAGGGTAGCAATTCTAATAAAAGAAATAAACCAAATTTATGGAAATTGTATCAATAAGGCAACAGGTGGACATTACTGCCTCATTTTTCCTCATCTTCTAAGAATTGCATTTTATGCTTTTGAAACAAAAAAAATAAAAGTGAAAATAAAAGTTATAATTCAAATTTATTGAATAAAATCAATGTTTTTTTTTTTTGATCCCGGGTGGAACACGAATGTTCATGGAGTTTCCACAAGAGAAAATAAAATAAAAACTAAACTACTTCAAATATTTTCTACATTCCTGGATTCCAGAAAATTAAAATATATAAATAATTTCTTCTGTTGTTCGTCATTAGGATTGACGAGTCAAAGTTCTTATAATTAGGTCTTATTTTTCTGTTTGTTGGGAGGAAAGAGGTCACGAATTAGCACCGTTTTCAGTTGCTACGGCTCATTAATGCTTTTTTTTTTTTTTTTTAGGGTAATGGGGGGTGTAATTAGAGCTTCCATTCGTCTCCTATCGTTCGAAATATTTTTCAAATATGCAAACGTTTGTTTATATATGGTATACAATACATACAAGAAGAAAAATTACACACATGTGCAACATCTGGGTATCTTCATTGTAGACGTTTCGCCCTCCAGTAGCTTTATCAGTACAAATTCAAGAACATAATTAGAAGACCGTAGAACTATGTACAAAAGATGAGGTAATCAGTCCCCTGACGCTAATATATGAGAATCAGTCTTTATGCTATAGATTCTTTAAGACTACGGTGCTCTTCACCCCATGAATCTGTATTGATAAAGCCACTGGATGGCGAAACGTCTACAATAAAGATACACAGATGTCGCACATGGGTCTACTTCTGCAAACGTTTAGTGAGAGGTGGCAGTGACGAGTTCTTGCTGTCAGTAGTATACCTGAGGAGGGTTTCGGGGGTCAACGCCCCCACAGCAGAGTTCTAGTAATATTTTATTGCTGTTTTCGACGTGTCGTCCTAACTACAACTCTGCATTGATGTTATATTGTGGAAGAAATCACAATAAAACGCCTGACTGCAAATATGAAAAATATCACAGTGAAAATAAGAAATAATACCCAAGCGCTTTCGTGTGCTTTCACACACGTCTTCAGAGGAATGTGTAAGCACATGAATGCGCTCAGGCTTTATTTCCTGTTTTTACTGTGGCATTTATGTTGAATTACCTTGCTAAAAATTTTCAACTTACGGGATTTTAGCGGTATTAAGTTGTGATGTCACTATTTTGTGATGTTCATGATGTTGTGAAGCTTTGCATACAAGTATGAGATGTGACAAAGCTGTGGACCGAAACTTCGTCCTAAGTTTCCATGTGCAGGTTTTGTGTGTTGTTGCAGTCACGGTATTGTGCCGAGGGTTTCGTCTTCCTCGTTTCTTCCTCCTCTGTTTATCATAATCAGTTTCTTTCCCTCGACACTTTAATAATGAAAAAGTTAGTGTTAAGCGCCAAGGTTCTTCTGATGTTACTTGGCAAGTGTAAGCTTCATGATTCACGAAATCCTAACTACACATTGCAAACACTGACCTGAGAGTTTGAGGACTCGAGTGACATGGGTTCGAACCCCACCTGTTCTTTGATTTGTAAGCTTCGTCTTCTGATGAAGTTTACACTTGAATGCCAATAAAGAATTTTCACTCAAGTATCCACTTGTCCCTCTCTTCACGGGAGGAATTTTGGCGTCAGTGAGGGGCTTTGAACCAGGGAATTGAACCTGCCTTACTCGAACCTAAATGCTGCCTATTTCCCCAAGCTCCAACAGTTTAGCGCTCCTTAATAAATGTGATGATAATAAACATCTCCTTAATAATAAAAATCTAGACGAGTTAGTCACGAATTGAGATGTTACCAAATCCAACGCAGAAGTTTTCATATGTAAACAAGAAAAGTGCAGCAACAACACACCGGCAGTTTCCCACCGAGGCGGGGTGACCCGAAAAAGAGGAAACACTTTCCTCATCACTCACTCCATCACCATCTTTCCAGAGGCGTGCCCATACCAGTTCAAAAACTGCAACATATCTCCACTCCTTCGGAGTGCTGGCACTGTACTTCCCACCTCCAGAACTGTAACATCCCCATCCATCCTTCAGAGTGCAGGTACTGTACTTCCCACTTCCAGAACTGTAACATCCCCATCCATCCTTTAGAGTGCAGGTACTGTACTTCAATTATTATTAGTTGGAAATATTAAGCCTGCAAGGCATATGTTTCCTCTCTTTCTGGGCCCTGTTTCTTGAAACTGTGTATGGAGTTTGCTTCCACCAATGATTTGTCTGGTGGATTACAACCCGGAGACTAAAGAATAATTTCCTATCACTGAAACTCTTGTGTTTTCTATGCTTTCACCTATACTTTCTTGCCCCTGGGCCTCGTATTTCTGACAGTTGGTCCTCTCTGCTATAACAAAATCACTGAATGCAAGTATATTTTTATGTCTCCACTGGCAGTTCTCTTTTCAAAAGTAAACAGAGTTCTCAGCTCCTCTCATATCATCCCTTTCAATTCAGTAATCAGCCTTGTAGCAAACCTGTACATTTTTCCTGATTTGGATAGTACTTTTTTCAGGTGTGGATTCTATGCATATTCTCATCTAGATCTGATATGCGTTGAGTAAGACATTCGGAAGTATTCGTCTAGTTCACAAGAAATTCTAAGATTTGCTAGCCTCGTATGCGCCGCCGATGTGATGCAGTTTACATGACCTCTGGTCTGATAAATACTTCCCTGTCTTACTCCCAGGTCACACATTATCTGATCTTCCATTACCCTCTGCGATTTGCATTACCTAATAACTAAACTTTAGGAATTGGACAGAATGCAGCTTTAACCAAACAATTGGTTAAAGCTGCATTCTGTCCAATTCTTCATGCAGTTTGTGTCCGTCCTTGAGTGTTCTTATTCCCTCTGCCCCCCACTCTCTTACCTTCATCAATAAACAGTGTTAAGTAGTGTTAATATTCTCTGACAGATCACTGATGACCCTAATGCCACTTAAAGGTAGCTCACTGGTTACTCTCACCTTTTATGACGTTTCTTCCATTTCACATACACTCTCCACACTCTCCACACTCTCCACACTCTCCACACTCACTCGAATTATGTTTCTCTACGCCTCCTCTCTGTTCCCTCATCCTCTCCTTGCAGAATAGGGCAGAGATACACAGCTGACTTTTGTTCCCACTGTGCAACAGTCTAATATAATAAAGCAACAGCACACAGCTCATGTATCCAATTTCTTTAAAATAAATTCTCTGTGCTCAGTTCTCGCCTTCCTCACCTTTCATCTCTGTTCCATTAACCCGTTCGTCTCCCTTCTGATACTTTTCCATTTTACCCATCCTCTCCTTCTTCCGTTGGTTGCTTCAGCACACTGATTGGCTGCACCATTATCAGAGGTCTTGCAGCTATCACTCGCATGACATGCTGCCTTCATCACACACCAATCAACTTGATTGCAGGAAATCCCAACCAAACTCTATTCCCATCATGTCTAGAGTAATGTGTGTTCCAAAAGCTTGGATATGTAGTATAGTTTGTCACATTAGTCTAGGTTCATTGCCCGTGATGCCTTTGTAGTCCGGGACCAGTATACAGGGTGTTCTTGAAGTCTCTGTCCATTATACAGGTGGTCCTTGAAGTCTCTGCCCATTGTACTGGTGGTCCCTGAAGTCTCTGCCCATTGTACTGGTGGTCCCTGAAGTCTCTGCCCATTGTACTGGTGGTCCCTGAAGTCTCTGCCCATTGTACTGGTGGTCCCTGAAGTCTCTGCCCATTGTACTGGTGGTCCCTGAAGTCTCTGCCCATTGTACTGGTGGTCCCTGAAGTCTCTGCCCATTGTACTGGTGGTCCCTGAAGTCTCTGCCCATTGTACTGGTGGTCCCTGAAGTCTCTGCCCATTGTACTGGTGGTCCCTGAAGTCTCTGCCCATTGTACTGGTGGTCCCTGAAGTCTCTGCCCATTGTACTGGTGGTCCCTGAAGTCTCTGCCCATTGTACTGGTGGTCCCTGAAGTCTCCTGCTGGTCCCAGTCTCCATTGTACTGGTGGTCCCTGAAGTCTCTGCCCATTGTACTGGTGGTCCCTGAAGTCTCTGCCCATTGTACTGGTGGTCCCTGAAGTCTCTGCCCATTGTACTGGTGGTCCCTAGTTCTGCCCATTGTCTGGTGGTCCCTGAGTCTCTGCCCATTGTACTGGTGGTCCCTGAAGTCTCTGCCCATTGTACTGGTGGTCCAGTCTCTGCCCATTGTATGGTGGTCCTAGTCTCGCCCATTGTACTGGTGGTCCCTGAAGTCTCTGCCCATTGACTGGTGGTCCCTGAAGTCTCTGCCCATTGTACTGGTGGTCCCTGAAGTCTCTGCCCATTGTACTGGTGGTCCTGAGTCTCTGCCCATTGTACTGGTGGTCCCTGAGTCTCTGCCCATTGTACTGGTGGTCCCTGAAGTCTCTGCCCATTGTACTGGTGGTCCCTGAAGTCTCTGCCCATTGTGCTGGTGGTCCTGAAGTCTCTGCCCATTGTACTGGTGTCCTGGTCTCTGCCCATTGTCTGGTGGTCCTGAAGTCTCTGCCCATTGTACTGGTGGTCCCTGAAGTCTCTGCCCATTGTACTGGTGGTCCTGAAGTCTCTGCCCATTGTACTGGTGGTCCCTGAAGTCTCTGCCCATTGTACTGGTGGTCCCTGAAGTCTCTGCCCATTGTACTGGTGGTCCCTGAAGTCTCTGCCCATTGTACTGGTGGCCCTGAAGTCTCTGCCCATTGTACTGGTGGTCCTAGTCTCTGCCCATTGTACTGGTGGTCCTGAGTCTCTGCCCATTGTACTGGTGGTCCTGAGTCTCTGCCCATTGTACTGGTGGTCCCTGAAGTCTCTGCCCATTGTCTGGTGGTCCCAGTCTCTGCCCATTGTACTGGTGGTCCTGAAGTCTCTGCCCATTGTACTGGTGGTCCCTGAAGTCTCTGCCATTGCTGGTGGTCCCTGAAGTCTCTGCCCATTGTCTGGTGGTCCTGAGTCTCTGCCCATTGTACTGGTGGTCCTGAGTCTCTGCCCATTGCTGGTGGTCCTGAAGTCTCTGCCCATTGTACTGGTGGTCCCTGAAGTTCTGCCCATTGTACTGGGGTCCCTGAGTCTCTGCCCATTGTACTGGGGTCCTGAAGTCTCTGCCCATTGTACTGGTGGTCCCTGAAGTCTCTGCCCATTGTACTGGTGGTCCCTGAGTCTCTGCCCATTGTACTGGTGGTCCCTGAGTCTCTGCCCATTGTACTGGGGTCCCTGAGTCTCTGCCCATTGTACGGGGTGGTCGCCTACTGGTAGTCTCTGCCCATTGTACTGGTGGTCCCTGAAGTCTCTGCCCATTGTACTGGTGGTCCCTGAGTCTCTGCCCATTGTACTGGTGGTCCTGAGTCTCTGCCCATTGTCTGGTGTCCTGAGTCTCTGCCCATTGTACTGTGGTCCCTGAGTCTCTGCCATTGTACTGGGGTCCCTGAAGTCTCTGCCCATTGTACTGGTGGTCCCTGAAGTCTCTGCCCATTGTACTGGTGGTCCTGAAGTCTCTGCCCATTGTACTGGTGGTCCTGAAGTCTCTGCCCATTGTACTGGTGGTCCCTGAAGTCTCTGCCCATTGTACTGGGGTCCCTGAAGTCTCTGCCCATTGTACTGGTGGTCCCTGAAGTCTCTGCCCATTGTACTGGTGGTCCCTGAGTCTCTGCCCATTGTACTGGTGGTCCTGAGTCTCTGCCCATTGTACTGGTGGTCCCTGAAGTCTCTGCCCATTGTACTGGTGGTCCCTGAAGTCTCTGCCCATTGTACTGGTGGTCCCTGAGTCTCTGCCCATTGTACTGGTGGTCCCTGAAGTCTCTGCCCATTGTACTGGTGGTCCCTGAAGTCTCTGCCCATTGTACTGGGGTCCTAGTCTTGCCATTGTACTGGTGGTCCTGAAGTCTCTGCCCATTGTACTGGTGGTCCCTGAGTCTCTGCCCATTGTACTGGTGGTCCTGAGTCTCTGCCCATTGTACTGGTGGTCCCTGAGTCTCTGCCCATTGTACTGGTGGTCCCTGAGTCTCTGCCCATTGTACTGGTGGTCCCTGAAGTCTCTGCCCATTGTACTGGTGGTCCCTGAGTCTCTGCCCATTGTACTGGTGGTCCCTGAAGTCTCTGCCCATTGTACTGGTGGTCCCTGAGTCTCTGCCCATTGTACTGGTGGTCCCTGAGTCTCTGCCCATTGTACTGGTGGTCCCTGAGTCTCTGCCCATTGTACTGGTGGTCCCTGAGTCTCTGCCCATTGTACTGGTGGTCCTGAGTCTCTGCCCATTGTACTGGTGGTCCCTGAAGTCTCTGCCCATTGTACTGGTGGTCCCTGAGTCTCTGCCCATTGTACTGGTGGTCCCTGAGTCTCTGCCCATTGTACTGGTGGTCCCTGAGTCTCTGCCCATTGTACTGGTGGTCCCTGAAGTCTCTGCCCATTGTACTGGTGGTCCCTGAAGTCTCTGCCCATTGTACTGGTGGTCCCTGAGTCTCTGCCCATTGTACTGGTGGTCCTGAAGTCTCTGCCCATTGTACTGGTGGTCCCTGAGTCTCTGCCCATTGTACTGGTGGTCCCTGAGTCTCTGCCCATTGTACTGGTGGTCCTGAAGTCTCTGCCCATTGTACTGGTGGTCCCTGAGTCTCTGCCCATTGTACTGGTGGTCCCTGAGTCTCTGCCCATTGTACTGGTGGTCCCTGAAGTCTCTGCCCATTGTACTGGTGGTCCCTGAAGTCTCTGCCCATTGTACTGGTGGTCCCTGAAGTCTCTGCCCATTGTACTGGTGGTCCCTGAGTCTCTGCCCATTGTACTGGTGGTCCTGAAGTCTCTGCCCATTGCTGGTGGTCCTGAAGTCTGCCCATTGTACTGGTGGTCCCTGAGTCTCTGCCCATTGACTGGTGGTCCCTGAAGCTCTGCCCATTGTACTGGTGGTCCTGAGTCTCTGCCATTGTACTGGTGGTCCCTGAGTCTCTGCCCATTGTACTGGTGGTCCCTGAAGTCTCTGCCCATTGTACTGGTGGTCCCTGAGTCTCTGCCCATTGTACTGGTGGTCCCTGAAGTCTCTGCCCATTGTACTGGTGGTCCCTGAAGTCTCTGCCCATTGTACTGGTGGTCCCTGAGTCTCTGCCCATTACTGGTGGTCAGTCTGCCCATTGGTGGTCCCTGAGTCTCTGCCCATTGTACTGGTGGTCCCTGAAGTCTCTGCCCATTGTACTGGTGGTCCTGAGTCTGCCCATTGTACTGGTGGTCCCTGAAGTCTCTGCCCATTGTACTGGTGGTCCTGAGTCTCTGCCCATTGTACTGGTGGTCCCTGAGTCTCTGCCCATTGTACTGGTGGTCCCTGAGTCTCTGCCCATTGTACTGGTGGTCCCTGAGTCTCTGCCCATTGTACTGGTGGTCCCTGAGTCTCTGCCCATTGTACTGGTGGTCCCTGAGTCTCTGCCCATTGTACTGGTGGTCCCTGATGTCTCTGCCCATTGTACTGGTGGTCCCTGATGTCTCTGCCCATTGTACTGGTGGTCCCTGATGTCTCTGCCCATTGTACTGGTGGTCCTGATGTCTCTGCCCATTGTACTGGTGGTCCCTGATGTCTCTGCCCATTGTACTGGTGGTCCCTGATGTCTCTGCCCATTGTACTGGTGGTCCCTGATGTCTCTGCCCATTGTACTGGTGGTCCCTGATGTCTCTGCCCATTGTACTGGTGGTCCCTGATGTCTCTGCCCATTGTACTGGTGGTCCCTGATGTCTCTGCCCATTGTACTGGTGGTCCCTGATGTCTCTGCCCATTGTACTGGTGGTCCCTGATGTCTCTGCCCATTGTACTGGTGGTCCCTGATGTCTCTGCCCATTGTACTGGTGGTCCCTGATGTCTCTGCCCATTGTACTTTGTGGTCCCTGATGTCTCTGCCCATTGTACTGGTGGTCCCTGATGTCTCTGCCCATTGTACTGGTGGTCCCTGATGTCTCTGCCCATTGTACTGGTGGTCCCTGATGTCTCTGCCCATTGTACTGGTGGTCCCTGATGTCTCTGCCCATTGTACTGGTGGTCCCTGATGTCTCTGCCCATTGTACTGGTGGTCCCTGATGTCTCTGCCCATTGTACTTTGTGGTCCCTGATGTCTCTGCCCATTGTACTGGTGGTCCCTGATGTCTCTGCCCATTGTACTGGTGGTCCCTGATGTCTCTGCCCATTGTACTGGTGGTCCCTGATGTCTCTGCTCATTGTACTGGTGGTCCCTGATGTCTCTGCCCATTGTACTGGTGTCCCTGATGTCTCTGCCCATTGTACTGGTGGTCCCTGATGTCTCTGCCCATTGTACTGGTGGTCCCTGATGTCTCTGCCCATTGTACTGGTGGTCCCTGATGTCTCTGCCCATTGTACTGGTGGTCCCTGATGTCTCTGCCCATTGTACTGGTGGTCCCTGATGTCTCTGCCCATTGTACTGGTGGTCCCTGATGTCTCTGCCCAATGTACTGGTGGTCCCTGATGTCTCTGCCCATTGTACTGGTGGTCCCTGATGTCTCTGCCCATTGTACTGGTGGTCCCTGATGTCTCTGCCCATTGTACTGGTGGTCCCTGATGTCTCTGCCCATTGTACTGGTGGTCCCTGATGTCTCTGCCCATTGTACTGGTGGTCCCTGATGTCTCTGCCCATTGTACTGGTGGTCCCTGATGTCTCTGCCCATTGTACTGGTGGTCCCTGATGTCTCTGCCCATTGTACTGGTGGTCCCTGATGTCTCTGCCCATTGTACTGGTGGTCCCTGATGTCTCTGCCCATTGTACTGGTGGTCCCTGATGTCTCTGCCCATTGTACTGGTGGTCCCTGATGTCTCTGCCCATTGTACTGGTGGTCCCTGATGTCTCTGCCCATTGTACTGGTGGTCCCTGATGTCTCTGCCCATTGTACTGGTGGTCCCTGATGTCTCTGCCCATTGTACTGGTGGTCCCTGATGTTCTGCCCATTGTACTGGTGGTCCCTGATGTCTCTGCCCATTGTACTGGTGGTCCCTGATGTCTCTGCCCATTGTACTGGTGGTCCCTGATGTCTCTCCCCTATTGTACTGGTGGTCCCTGATGTCTCTGCCCATTGTACTGGTGGTCCCTGATGTCTCTGCCCATTGTACGGGTGGTCCCTGATGTCTCTGCCCATTGTACGGGTGGTCCCTGATGTCTCTGCCCATTGTACGGGTGGTCCCTGATGTCTCTGCCCATTGTACGGGTGGTCCCTGATGTATCTGCCCATTGTACGGGTGGTCCCTGATGTCTCTGCCTATTGTACGGGTGGTCCCTGATGTCTCTGCCCATTGTACGGGTGGTCCCTGATGTCTCTGCCCATTGTACGGGTGGTCCCTGATGTCTCTGTCCATTGTACGGGTGGTCCCTGATGTCTCTGCCCATTGTACTGGTGGTCCCTGATGTCTCTGCCCATTGTACTGGTGGTCCCTGATGTCTCTGCCCATTTTTACAGGTAGTCCCTGATGTGTTTGCCTATTGTACAGGTAGTCCCTGATGTCTCTGCCCATTGTACAGGTAGTCCCTGATGTCTCTAACTTTACAGGTAGTCCCTGAAGTCTCTGCCATCTTTACAGGTCCATCGGTCGACCGCCTCGCAGGACTATGGTTCGAACCCCTCGTCGTGTATTACGACTTAATCTTACGTCAGTACACAGAGTGCTTAGACAGGCATACACAATATACAAGCAAGTAAACAAGTGTTTAAGCAAGAACACACAAAATTTGAAAATAATTAAACGAATTTCCATAGTTCAGTTCCATGGTTCTCCAGGCTGAGGGACTGACCACCTCAAATGCTTTTTCTTCAATGTTGATGGACTGATTACATAATCTTTATTTCATTTCTACAGCTCCCTTTGTATTTGACTGAAGAAGCCTACTGTGTAGGCGGAACGTTTCATCAATAAAGAGACCCAACTGTTGCACATGTGTCTTAATCTTCAACATATTATGTACACAGAGAAAGATAACAGTCAGAAGGATTCGAAACCACGCCTGAGGAGTGTCACAGCTCCCCAAGCGACGCTCTAGACTACTCAGCCACAGATGCCACAGCGTCACATCTGCTTATTTATGCGTGGCGAATTTATATCATATATACGTTAAAAATTAATATTTTAGGGATTATTGTGTTTTGGATTGGTGATATACAGAGGAAATTTTACAATTAAACCGAACAAATCAATTAAGGAAGTGTTGCGATCCTTAAAGTAGACTTAAGTGTTTATGCAAATATAATGAATAAGAAAGTAAACAGTTCGCAAGTATTGTCATTATTTTGTGCTAATTGACTGAAACGTATAGACTAAACGAAGTTCATTAAGGTTAAATATTAATTGCACACCATTATTATTATTATTATTATTATTATTATTCTGGGGAGTGCTGAACCCATAGGGATTATACAGTGCTTGTAGGTGGGGTGTTATGGAATGCATTCAGGCTGAATTCAGGGAACTGGAGCACAGATCCAATTTCCTAGATCAAGAGCCCCTCACCAGCATCAAGAAACCTCCCTTGAGAGCTGCACACCAGTAGTCAAGAAAACACTAATTTCTAAAACAATCTGTTCGTGGATATACACAGAGACGCATCGTGGTGCCTATACACTCACTTGTATACTTTGTTAAATGAATCAATAAACATTCAGCACTTCGGCAGGATTGCTGGTCTTTTCTGGGTCATGAATACATAATGTGGCAAATCTTACGAATATTTACTTACATTCTGTCTAAAGTTATTACTTTCCTTTGTGTTTCTTAATGGATATACTATTTTTAAATGCTACCCAGCGAGGGTAGAAACGTTGGGCGTGTTTCTTTACACCGGTTGTCTATGTTCACCCATCAGTAAAATAGGTACCTGGGTGTTAGTCGACTAGTGTGGATAGCATCCTGGGACAAAACTGACCTAATTTGCAGGAAATACTCTGCATAACAAGCGGCTTTCTATATAGTAGTATGTCATTGATGTCAGCTATGGTCTGTATACATTGTACATGTAGTTGTAGTAAATAAAGATATCATTATTAGTATTACAATGCTTGGTTTCCAGTTTATAAGTCGTGGAGTGAGACTGGGTTGCGGGGTAAAGAAAAAAGGGGATGATCTCAGTCTGATCTGTTGATAAAACCTCCCCCACTTTCTCAGTTGCTCTCTTTTTGCACTCCTTCACAACTCTTAACGTATCTCTCTTCTCTCCATATACTCTTATGCTAACTTTTTCTCCCCTACCACTCTCTCTACCTCATTTTTCCGTCAGTCGCTCCTCTTCTCACCCATCTACACGCATACGTCTACAAACTTCTGCTACTCACACTAACTCTTCAATCTTAAATCTACACCATACCTCTTCGACCCCTCCTCATTACCTGTACTCTATCTAGCCCACCTTTCTCCTAATAACTTCCGATATCTTACCCTGTCTCCTTTAATTTATTAACTTTCACTTCACTCTTACCCACTGAAGATATTCACCTTGTGCCTCATCTACCGCTTTCTCTCATTGTATTATCATCATCATCATAGGGGTCACACAGCGATGCACTACTCTCACTATAGCTACCATTAAATATTGATTTGAAATATCTGACCCCCTTTACAAAAACACACACCTCTAGAAGTCTACCCATCAATATTTTATCTAAAACTGCTGTCAGTTCGCTCTACATACCTCGTGTTCTGGTCCTCATTTTCTTAAAGCACATAATACCTATTACCACGATACCTAAACTGCTGAAGGCAGATTAGATATCGTGTCTGAGGGCAATATGTGGTGTAAAAGTTATGCAGATAATTCGTAATTTGAAGATTAGGTGTTATGGGGTTACGTAAAGAATTATCCAGAGGGATGTTAAGGTGATTTAGACTTCCTTTTACCCACAGTTCTGTTAGTTGTCCCCATTACCATTTACCCTTGGCACTCCCAGCTCATGACCGATCAAGAAAACAAATTGGCTGGTTGGTGTACTGTCGAAAGGTTGGAACACAGACGGGTAGCAGAACAACACATAATTCAAACAACGTTTCCCCTCGTAAAATAACTTTGTCAAGCTCTGGTTAAAGTGATACCTTATCCCAGTAAAATCCTGTTCTGATGCACATGTCTGTATATTTGTAGTCACGAGGATGTGAAGCACTATCAACTGCTTTCTGTTTTATGATTTTGGTCTCTATCTGTTCCTACAACTTTCTTTCTTTCCTGTCTCTCCCCCTTCCTTTTCACTCTCTTCTTCCTCTCTCTCTCTCTCACAGCCACTCAACCTCCCTGTATCTTTCGTCTCCCAGCTCAGCCTGAAAAATCTCAACACCATGAATTTCATCCTGTGTGGAGGAATATGATAGTGAAACGTAACTAGCCTTCGTTCTCAACAAGTAACACATAGAATATTGTAGCACCACATTGCTGATGCATCCAATATTGCTAAATCAATCAATATTTGTCTGTCTTTCTCTCTGTCTCACCCTTTCCCCCCCTCTCTCTCTCTCTCTCTCTCACCCTCTCCTTCTCACCCCTTTCCCCCTCTCTCTCTCTCTCCCTCTCCCCTTTCCCCCTCTCTCTCTCTCTCTCTCTGTCTCACCCCTTTCCCCCCCTCTCTCTCTCTCTCTCTCTGTCTCACCCCTTTCCCTCTCTCTCTCTCTCTCTCTCTCTGTCTCACCCCTTTCCCTCTCTCTCTCTCTCTCTCACCCCTTTCTCTCTCTCTCTCTCTCACCCTTTCCCCCTCTCTCTCTCTCTCTCTCTCCCTATCTCGTATCTCATTTCTACCACAAGAGGGTGTAAACACCATATTGCCGCCCACACATCGTTTAGTTACACACGAGGGCGACACTTACCATAAACTAAGAAAGGTTGTGTATGCTTTAGATGCCAGTAGATGTCTCATTATATTAATTAATATATCCCAGACGTGCTGAAGAGTGCGTTGCCAGGTAGCGCTGGTTACTATGCAGCGTTGGTTGTTGACAAGTTGCATAGATCACAACTTTAACTGCTGGAATTCAGCTCATCAAATGTAAGATTATGAAACAGCAGAGCTAAAAAAAATAATACCGTTTACTAAGTACAAACTAGAGTAGACACAGACTGGGTGAGCATACTGCTGAGGATATCACCAGAGGCAAACATATGACGGATAACCTCTGCTGCGGTTGAGAGTTTATCGAATCTGAAATTAGCTTTCAGGAAGCATGAAGATATGAATTATTCATTGCCCGATATACGACATATGCCAGGGCCGTGTTGGAGTACGCAGCAGCAACACACAACCCCCTAACCTGACAAACTACGTCAAGAAACCTTGCAACGACTAGTAGATCACAAGCCACGTCAATAAACTTGTACAGTATAGGGAAAATCATGTCAAGAAATCTGCACAACTTGTAGAGCGCAAACCACGTCAAGAAACTGGTACAGTAGAGCGCAAACCACGTCAAGAGACTGGTACAGTAGAGCGTAAATCACGTCAAGAAATTGGTCATGTTGTTAGATACAGAGATCTTTTCTTCTAACTTCGTCCAAGTGTTTCATTTAAGCGTTCAGAATTCCTTACTCGAAAGGCATTAAATTCTCAACCCTGTGACAACCCAAGTGAAAAGTTCAGGTAACTCTGCTCAAAGTTATATAGAAAATGACTCACGAAATCGTAATGACACGATTGCAAACAAACCATACCACGAGTGGGGTTCGAACCCGCGGTCAGTCTCAAAATTGGTTTCCATGTGATAACTGCTTAAACGCCACATGTAGGATATTTTTAATTATGAACTTTTGTTCTGTATTGAGTTGTATAGAGTCATGACTTGATAATGCTGGAGAGAAATGGTATAAAATACAGACACGGTGAAAAAAATAAATACAATTGAAGTATAATGCTATTCCTTATTGAATACGTTTCGCCCACTGTGTGGGAGAAACGTAATCAACAAAGGATCGCATTATACTGCTGAATGCACAAGAAAACTTTTTCCTACCAAGGTTTTCTTCTCTAATACATCATTTCTTCACGCCACTTGCATCCTAGAAAGAACATAATGGAAAACCTGGAGATCCACAGGAAAACAATTTGGAATCCGAAACGGGGAATTCTGCCATAAAAACTTAATCAGGCTTAAGACAGACTGACGATATTACTCAAGAGAAAAGTTGGGCAGACTGCATCATCTTTGACTGCAAGAAGACAGGGACAGCAAAAAATGTTGATAAATGACAAGAAATTCAAACGAATGGAAGGCATTTGAGTGAATAAAAAGAAAAACTACACGAATGACATAAAATATAAATATTCCTCATTGCACTTCACACTTTGCATCATTCTTAGCATTCCTTTAGAAACGCAAAATACCGTTATCATACGCGAATGAGCGTTAATATACGTTAGTCTGATCTAACCCAACAAATATTAAACTTTAGCAATTTGTTAAAACGCGCTGTACTGAAGGAATTGAAATCCGGAGATAATCCTGACTTTACGAGAAGGATTATTACTGGGTAACAGTCGCTGCTTCAGGATTAACAGAGGAGCCTCTCGAGTATCCGTCTTGGAACCCCAAATATCCAATAAATAGGAGCCTGTGAACAGAAGCCTAAAAACAGGATGTCGTACTCATGATTTTGCAACACTGCAAGCACAGGGTGTGTTGTTGTGTTATTTGCAACACGGAAGGCCTAGAGCTATCATTCAGCTCCGCCTTTGGTTATTTTGCTTGCATGCGGGCGCGGGCGCTGGCGCGTGCGCACACACGCGCACACGCACACACACACACGCGCACACGCGCACACGCGCGCACACGCGCGCACACGCGCACACACGCGCACACGCACGCACGTACGTTCTCGGTATTATACTCACCCCAAGGAAAATGATGTTGGGGTGAGTATAATGCTGACCACATATGAGGTGCACATCAACCAAATAACTGCTGCAGCATTTGGGCGAATAGCAAACCAAAGAACAGCGTTCCAGTACCTCAGTACGTCAGGCCCATACTGGAGTATGCAGCACCAGTCTGGAACCCACACCTGGTAAAGCACGTCAAGAGATTAGATAAAGTGCAAAGGTTTGCAACGAGAATAGTCCCGGAGCTGTGGGGCATACGAGGAGAGGTTAATAAAGGAACCTGACGACACTGGAGGACAAGAGAGGGAGAGGGGGGGGGCACATGATAACATATAAAATACGAAGGAATTCACAAGGTGGACAGAGACAGGATGTTCCAGAGATGGGACACAGCAACAAGGGGACACAATTGGAAGTTGAAGACTCAGATGAGTCACAGGGATGTTACGAAGTATTTCTTCAGTCGTCAGGAAGTGGAATAGTCTGGAGAGTGATGTAGAGGAGGCAGGATCCATACATAGCTTTAAGAAGACTTATGATAAAGCTCATGGGGCAGGAAGAGTGACCTAGTAGAGGCCAGTGAAGAGGTGGGACCAGGAGCTGTGACTCGACCCCTGCAGCCACAACCAGGTGAGTACATCTGAGTACACATACACACAGGAAAAATGAGTGCATAGGAGAAACAAATTCAATTTTACTGCCTTTGTAATTGGACCAGCTGGCATTATTTGTACTACATGTATTGACGTGTTCCACCCCAGGGAGATCAAGGTCATCATCCACCGTATACTACGTAATAATGTTTACAATATTTAAGCTACTAAAAGTACTGGAACCAACCATAGAAACCGCACCCACAGAAACTAGGAGAGAAACCTCTCCCATAGAAATTAGACGAATAGAAACCTCACCCACAGACTAGACCAAGGGAAACCTCACCCACAGACTAGACCAAGGGAAACCTCACCCACAGACTAGACCAAGGGAAACCTCACCCACAGACTAGACCAAGGGAAACCTCACCCACAGACTAGACCAAGGGAAACCTCACCCACAGACTAGACCAAGGGAAACCTCACCCACAGACTAGACCAAGGGAAACCTCACCCACAATCTAGACCAAGGGAAACCTCACCCACAATCTAGACCAAGAGAAACAACACCCCACAGAAACTAGACCAAGAGAAACTTTGCCCAAATAAACGAGACCAACAGAAACGAGACCAACAGAAACGAGACCAACAGAAACGAGACCAACAGAAACGAGACCAACAGAAACGAGACCAACAGAAAGGGCCAACAGAAACAGACCAACAGAAACGAGACCAACAGAAACGAGACCAACAGAAACGAGACCAACAGAAACGAGACCAACAGAAACGAGACCAACAGAAACGAGACCAACAGAAACGAGACCAACAGAAACGAGACCAACAGAAACGAGACCAACAGAAACGAGACCAACAGAAACGAGACCAACAGAAACGAGACCAACAGAAACGAGACCAACAGAAACGAGACCAACAGAAACGAGACCAACAGAAACGAGACCAACAGAAACGAGACCAACAGAAACGAGACCAACAGAAACGAGACCAACAGAAACGAGACCAACAGAAACGAGACCAACAGAAACGAGACCAACAGAAACGAGACCAACAGAAACGAGACCAACAGAAACGAGACCAACAGAAACGAGACCAACAGAACGGACAAAGAAACGAGACCAGACAGAAACGAGACCAACAGAAACGAGACCAACAGAAACGAGACCAACAGAAACGAGACCAACAGAAACGAGACCAACAGAAAGGACCAGACGACCACAGAACGAGACCAACAGAAACGAGACCAACAGAAACAGACCAACAGAAACGAGACCAACAGAAACGAGACCAACAGAAAGGAAGGACCAACAGAAACGAGACCAACAGAAACGAGACCAACAGAAACGAGACCAACAGAAACGAGACCAACAGAAACGAGACCAACAGAAACGAGACCACAGAACGAGACCAACAGAAACGAGACCAACAGAAACGAGACCAACAGAAACGAGACCAACAGAAACGAGACCAACAGAAACGAGACCAACAGAAACGAGACCAACAGAAACGAGACCAACAGAAACGAGACCAACAGAAACGAGACCAACAGAAACGAGACCAACAGAAACTAGACGAATAGAAAATGCACCCACAGCAACGGCCCCACTAAAACCAACGGGGTAAACACCCGCCACAGAACCGTCCCCACCCCTCCCCTCCAAGCCGGCACCGTATGACTAACATGAAAGGATTTAGGAGGACCTGAGAATGTTTGGGCTGTGGCTTTGTTGTGAACGATGATGCGAGAATTTTTTCCTTGCACGACTCGGAAGGTCGCTGGAGGTTAGGTTAGTCTCAGTCATAACGAAAAAGGCACAATACCGTGACTGGAACAATACACGCACAACCCGTGTTGTGTGACTTTGTAAATGGTCCAAGTCGGACCGAAACGTCGTCGTAAGCTCCTCTCCTTTTATATGTGCGGGTTGTGTGTGTATAGTCACAGTCATATGGTGACGCGCCACTGGAGCATTTGGTCATCTGACCGAGGCCTTCCACTGGCTTACCACTCCAACCATTTAAAAATTAAGGTTTTAATAGTAATATTAATTCGAAATTCTGGAGGAAATTACCACTATACTTCACCTTTTATATTAATATAGAAAATAGAAAAAATTATATAACTGGCATACGGTGAACAATAAACCCGAGTGGGTATTTCAACTCACGGAGTTTTAGTCTCGATCCACAGTCTGTTTAGAGACACTTTACTGTCCGAAACACATTTATCCCTTAAAAAAATTAGAGGGATCACTGATTTTTGGCTATTTGAAATAATCTTCCATATCTGTGTCACGGTACAGTTGTGACCAGCACAGGTGTGACACGGTACAGTTGTGACCAGCACAGGTGTGACACGGTACAGTTGAGAAGTGCACAGGTGTGACACGGTACAGTTGAGACCAGCACAGGTGTGACACGGTACAGTTGAGACCAGCACAGGTGTGACACGGTACAGTTGTGACCAGCACAGGTGTGACACGGTACAGTTGAGACCTGCACAGGTGTGACACGGTACAGTTGAGACCTGCACAGGTGTGACACGGTACAGTTGTGACCAGCACAGGTGTGACACGGTACAGTTGTGACCAGCACAGGTGTGACACGGTACAGTTGTGACCAGCACAGGTGTGACACGGTACAGTTGTGACCAGCACAGGTGTGACACGGTACAGTTGAGACCTGCACAGGTGTGACACGGTACAGTTGAGACCTGCACAGGTGTGACACGGTACAGTTGTGACCAGCACAGGTGTGACACGGTACAGTTGTGACCAGCACAGGTGTGACACGGTACAGTTGAGACCAGCACAGGTGTGACACGGTACAGTTGAGACCAGCACAGGTGTGACACGGTACAGTTGAGACCAGCACAGGTGTGACACGGTACAGTTGAGACCAGCACAGGTGTGACACGGTACAGTTGAGACCAGCACAGGTGTGACACGGTACAGTTGAGACCAGCACAGGTGTGACACGGTACAGTTGAGACCAGCACAGGTGTGACACGGTACAGTTGAGACCAGCACAGGTGTGACACGGTACAGTTGAGACCAGCACAGGTGTGACACGGTACAGTTGAGACCAGCACAGGTGTGACACGGTACAGTTGTGGCCAGCACAGGTGTGACACGGTACAGTTGTGGCCAGCACAGGTGTGACACGGTACAGTTGTGGCCAGCACAGGTGTGACACGGTACAGTTGTGGCCAGCACAGGTGTGACACGGTACAGTTGTGGCCAGCACAGGTGTGACACGGTACAGTTGTAGCACACAGGTGTGACACGGTACAGTTGTGGCCAGCACAGGTGTGACACGGTACAGTTGTGGCCAGCACAGGTGTGACACGGTGCAGTTGTGGCAAGCACAGGTGTGACACGGCACACAACCACGCCTGTTGACACGGCACACAACCACACCTGTTGACACGGCACACAACCACGCCTGTTGACACGGCACAGAACCACGCCTGTTGACACGGCACACAACCACGCCTGTTGACACGGCACACAACCACGCCTGTTGACACGGCACACAACCACGCCTGTTGACACGGCACACAACCACGCCTGTTGACACGGCACACAACCACGCCTGTTGACACGGCACACAACCACGCCTGTTGACACGGCACACAACCACGCCTGTTGACACGGCACACAACCACGCCTGTTGACACGGCACACAACCACGCCTGTTGACACGGCACACAACCACGCCTGTTGACACGGCACACAACCACGCCTGTTGACACGGCACACAACCACGCCTGTTGACACGGCACACAACCACGCCTGTTGACACGGCACACAACCACGCCTGTTGACACGGCACACAACCACGCCTGTTGACACGGCACACAACCACGCCTGTTGACACGGCACACAACCACGCCTGTTGACACGGCACACAACCACGCCTGTTGACACGGCACACAACCACGCCTGTTGACACGGCACACAACCACGCCTGTTGACACGGCACACAACCACGCCTGTTGACACGGCACACAACCACGCCTGTTGACACGGCACACAACCACGCCTGTTGACACGGCCACAACCACGCCTGTTGACACGGCACACAACCACCCTGTTGACAGCCACAACCACACCTGTTGACACGGCACACAACCACGCCTGTTGACACGGCACACAACCACGCCTGTTGACACGGCACACAACCACGCCTGTTGACACGGCACACAACCACGCCTGTTGACACGGCACACAACTACACCTGTTGACACGGCACACAACTACACCTGTTGACACGGCACACAACCACACCTGTTGACACGGCACACAACCACACCTGTTGACACGGCACACAACCACGCCTGTTGACACGGCACACAACCACGCCTGTTGACACGGCACACAACCACACCTGTTGACACGGCACACAACCACGCCTGTTGACACGGCACACAACCACACCTGTTGACACGGCACACAACCACACCTGTTGACACAAATTGCAGAAACCACAGGTGGAGTCTATAATCTCATTTATCTAACAAAAAATAGAACAGAGGGGGATGGGAAAAAAAAGTGTAGACTATGACGTCACACACAACAATACCTAAAGGAGATGTCAAGTGGTATACTGTGACGTCACATATATAACAATTAAGGTTTCTTATAAAGCTTCTATATAAAATTATTTTTTTTCTAAAGCAAAGAAGTGCATTCAGGATTTTACAAGATTAGGAAGAGGAATCTACTGATTGGGTAAACGTTTCCACAATATACACACTGTACAAAGTATTCCAAAGATATGGACCCAATACCAAAGCAGTTTGCTTTGGTATTGGGTCTATCGTTTTGAAACCCTGTATTATAAAATAGTTAAGACGTGGCTCTCTCATCTCACTGCAGCCTCGTCTCACTACAGCGTCATCTTCCTGGAGATTAATTCTTCCTTCGGAAGACGCTTGTTACTTTTATTTGTGAGTTTTCTTTATCAAAGTCCCTTAACATCCTTACCCGTTCCCCGTCACGCTTCCACTCTTCTTCCTTATTCATTCTCCCGCTCCCTTTCTATGTTCACCTGAGCCCTCCGCCTCTCTCTCTCTCTCCTAGTGCCTCTCACCTACCTCTTTCCAGTTCTCTCTCACACTTGTTCTCCCCCAGCTTCGTTTTCCATCCCTTTCTCCATTCATCTTTAGTCTCGATTTCTTATTTATCCCTTACCTCTCTCAACTTCATCTCCCTGTTTTACTCCTGCCTTTGCTCCCTTTCTCCCTCCCCGTCTCTTTCCACTTACTACCATTATAAACAATACTTTTCGAGTACCATTGGTAAGTCTCCAGAATTAGCAACCCCATTTTAGAGTCGATTTAAAAAAAAAAATATTTTGAATAGAGTATCCAATCGATTTGTAAAATGATGCACAAATAAAGGAATTAAAATGAGTTCTAGTTAATCTTCGGTCATTTACCTACTGTACATTTCACCGCTTTTAAGAACTATGGAAGACGAGGAATAGTTTGAGATAATCAGTCCCCCAGCCTTGAGTCGATGTATTTAGTTCATCAGTCTTGATAAAAGTAATGACCACATCGACTCAAAACTAAGGGACTGATTACCTCAAACTCTTCATCTTCCACCGTTCTTCTCTGTAATAGACTGAAGAAGCCACTGGCTGGTGAAACGTTTCCATGAAGAAGATTCCCAAATGTTACAAAAGTGTCTTAATTATTCATAAAACTTTGTTCCTAAAACCTTTCTGTATTACCACCTTCAGTAGAGAAGCTGGTTCTAATATACTCATACTTGGGATGACTTCTCTCTCACCCTTTGCATGTACTAGGTAGAGAATTCACTGCATCTCTCCTAGATTTAGATCAGATTAAGTTCACTTTTGACCTCGTGGGTTTTGCATCCATGAAAAAACCTTCATGTCCTTGACCACACACTAGTGACAACACTTCAGATTTACGTCTTTTTCTTAAATATTATATTCAGTACTACCATGAAGTGAAACAATGTATGAAGGAGAGAGAAAAGTTGTGAAGCTGGAACAGAAATGTAGCCCAATGAAAGGACTGTAAAATACACAGTATAAACCGTCAAAAGCACTCGTTTATATTTTAGTGTAAACTTTGCTTTAGCAACGGGCATTAGCCAAAGTAAAAACAAAAATCTATGGAGAATAGGCTGCTAATCCTCAACCGACAGAGAATCGTGTCCACTTGAAGACATCTGGCCCCTCAAGGGAGGTTCCTTGACGCTGGTGAGGGGGTCTTGATCTAGGGAATTGGATCTGTGCTCCAGTTCCCTGAATTAAGCCTGAATACCTTTCACTTCCCCTCCCTCACAGGCGCTGTATAATCTTACCGGTTTAGCGCTCCCCCAGGATCATAAAGGTTTTGTCTAACCTTGTAATGTAAACATTGTCGCTTGACTGAGACCCACCCAGTAATAAATTTTCAATAAATATTCAGTATGTTATTGTAATATAGAAACTACAATTATTGGTGAAAGTAACTGAGAGGTCTTTGCCAATTTATTGCCACACAATCTTATTCCCCAAAAGTTTCAATATCACGTGAACGCTGAATTTTAATTTAGCAACAAATAATGGACAGTTAATTTACGAGCAAGGAGGAGATGCCTGGAGAATCCAGGTTGTGGAGGAGCTAAATAGATTATCTTACTTGGTATGCAGAAATAGATAGACGGAATAACATCAACATATATTAACGGGATCTCTGAAGGTAACATCGCTTTCCTTTCCTAATTAAACCACAGAATTTGCATAGGTTATATTCGTATTTGCCGGTGGATATTCCAATGTTATTCTGCCGACATGCAAGATCTGTAAATAATTCTGAAGTCTTCATATTGACTCCAAGCGTAAATGTTTTTTTTTTTTGGGGAACTGGCATAATTATACCTTTATTTATTATATCTCATTTTCAGCAACCTTGGTCGTAAATAGTACACAAACGTATTAGCAAATCCTTTGTTTTATAGTCCAAAATCTGTTTTTATTCATTGTTTTGTATCTGCTTTAGTATTTGGTGTACATTTAGTATTTGGTCTACATTTCTATGTCCGCTTTGGGGCCTTTCTTTTTATTTAATTTATGATCAGCAAGAACAAGTCCACAATACCAGGCAATTCGTCCTGTGGAGGAAGCCTGAAACAACATCAAATTAGTGCCAAGATCAAAGGTATCCAACAGGTCAGCCGGAATGCCGGTACTGAAGTCAGGCAACAAGGTGTTGCCCAAAAGTGGTTTCGTTTCGACAGAAGGTCTGTAGGTATGCAGGATACCAAGCAGGGTAATAGAAGCTAAAATACTAGGTAGCTTTATCAACAGATTAGAGATACGATTGAGAAGGCTGAGTTTGATTAGTACCTGAGATATTGAAGCAAATTCTTGGGTAGCTTGGGGAAAAGCTTCTACTATTGGGTGGGTGGGAATGGTTGGTTTTGAGAAGAGTGATAACTAAGACACTTGGGCAACATTTGGGTATCTTTATTCTGGAAACGTTTCGGTAGCTAATGACTTCTTTAGTCCATGTAAAGGTGGAAGATGAGGAATTTGAGGTAATCAGTCTCTCAGCCTGCACAAGTGTCTTGTTTATTTGTTTTCAAAACCATTTACTCACAAAAGAAATAATATATCATCCGCGGTATCGAAGAGTACCAATGATGGAGGCAGTATTAATGCTGATGCAGCATGGTTTCCTTCCCCTTTCCTACTTGCCAGTATACCAACACTCCAGGATGAACCTTGGCAAATCAACCGAACAGAGTTCAACCGACAAGACGCGGGTGACCGGAAACCCCGAGAACTACACCTCTTTTGCTGCCTCCTCCCAGAGCCGCCAGGCAGCCTCCAGGCAATACTTCGGTCATTCATGGACAAGCAGCATCCCACTAGAGCCCAGCAGCACCACAACTGATGTTCCCAACGGAATGGGACGAATAACGATCCCTTTCCTCTCTAAATCAGGTGCTGAAACTCGAAAGGGAAAATATTAGGATACCGAATGGAGAGAAGGGAAGGATGGGGTAATTTAAATTAAATCCTAAAAAATGAGACAATACGTATAATTACTTGGATCAAGAGCCTCTTTGCCACTCCAAAGGACCCCTTACCCCTTGAAGAGGTGAATTTGTCATATCCCCCTACAGATATATCTGCATTCAAGGTTCTTGATCGTATAGCTTTTTTTTTTGTATTTTTAGTGTATGTAAGTAAGAATATTTTGCATCTTTTATCGCTTGTCCACGAGCGATAAAAGATGCAAAACTGTCAGCGTGTTTTTTTTAGACTCATATCCGAATATTTAAGAAATAATGCATCCGTCTTTTTTTCATTTACCCTCCATTTTATATTGTCTGCTTCTCATAGTTTTACGTGAAAAACATTTCTATAAACAACGTGTTCCTGAAGATAGCGTCTAAGATATTTATACATAAACATCTTGTGCTTAAGGTAAACATCTTGTGCTTAAGGTAAACATCTTGTGCTTAAGGTAAACATCTTGTGCTTAAGGTAAACATCTTGTGCTTAAGGTAAACATCTTGTGCTTAAGGTAAACATCTTGTGCTTAAGGTAAACATCTTGTGCTTAAGGTAAACATCTTGTGCTTAAGGTAAACATCTTGTGCTTAAGGTAAACATCTTGTGCTTAAGGTAAACATCTTGTGCTTAAGGTAAACATCTTGTGCTTAAGGTAAACATCTTGTGCTTAAGGTAAACATCTTAGTGCTTAAGGTAAACATCTTGTGCTTAAGGTAAACATCTTGTGCTTAAGGTAAACATCTTGTGCTTAAGGTAAACATCTTGTGCTTAAGGTAAACATCTTGTGCTTAAGGTAAACATCTTGTGCTTAAGGTAAACATCTTGTGCTTAAGGTAAACATCTTGTGCTTAAGGTAAACATCTTGTGCTTAAGGTAAACATCTTGTGCTTAAGATCAACATCTTGTGCTTAAGATCAACATCTTGTGCTTAAGATCAACATCTTGTGCTTAAGATCAACATCTTGTGCTTAAGATCAACATCTTGTGCTTAAGATCAACATCTTGTGCTTAAGATCAACATCTTGTGCTTAAGATCAACATCTTGAGCTTAAGATAAACATCTTGAGCTTAAGATAAACATCTTGAGCTTAAGATAAACATCTTGTGCTTAAGATCAACATCTTGTGCTTAAGATCAACATCTTGTGCTTAAGATCAACATCTTGTGCTTAAGATCAACATCTTGAGCTTAAGATAAACATCTTGAGCTTAAGATAAACATCTTGAGCTTAAGATAAACATCTTGAGCTTAAGATAAACATCTTGAGCTTAAGATAAACATCTTGTGCTTAAGATAAACATCTTGAGCTTAAGGTAAACATCTTGTGCTTAAGATCAACATCTTGTGCTTAAGATAAACATCTGACGACGTTTCGGTTCGGCTTGTATCATAATGAATTACACATGTGCAACATCTGGGTATCTTTGTAGACGTTTCGTCATGCAGAGGCTTTATCAACACAATTCAAGGATGGCGAAACGTTTACAAAGTAAAAAAATACCCAGATGTTGCACATGCTAATTCTTGATCTTGTCGGTATTCAACACCGACATTCATACACACATATTGCATCATGTTTACCCAATCTGTATATTCAAGACCACAGTCCTGGCACAGTAGTGAATCACACTACACCCATAGGGGAATATATATTGGGGCACAGATCCCACATTGATGATAGGTTTGAATGGGAGCTGTCAGCCTCTTCTGCTCTCAGGTTGCCTAGCGAGACTGTCCTTGTTAGCAACCACCCTTTACCAACTGCCTCTTTTATTTCCTGACAGTCTATAAGAAATGTGTATTAAGCTATGTCTATATTACTCAGTGACCAGTCACTACTAAGTCACCATTATGTCCATTGTGTCCAAGTGTCTAGTGGATAATGACTGATGTTTGACCAATAAATTACATAAGGATATGCTATGACTCGACAACTGACAGTATACGCACAGTATACGAACAGTATACTCACAAAGTCTACCTACAGTATACTCAAAGTATACCCCATTATGGTAAACTAGGGGTAAAGTTGCTAGACAAGTAGCCAGTAATTTGTCCCTACACTAAAGTGACCTGTTGTAAAGTGTGATGGTAATAGTGATGATGTAAGGTGTGGTGATGGTAGTGGTGATTGTGATGGTTGTGGCAGTGGTAGCATTGATGGTGGTGGTGGCAGTGAAGGTGGTGATGGTGGTGGTGGTAGCATTGATGGTGGTGGTAGCATTGATGGTGGTGGTAGCATTGATGGTGGTGGTGGTGGTGGTAGTAATGGTAGTGGCGGCAATGATGGTGGTGGTGGTGGCAGTGATGGTGGTGGCAGTGATGGTGGTGGCAGTGATGGTGGTGGCAGTGATTGTGGTGGTGGTAGTGATTGTGGTTGTGGCAGTGATTGTGGTGGTGGCAGTGATGGTGGTGGTAGCAGTGATGGTGGTGGTGGCAGTGACGGTGGCAGTGATGGTGGTGTCAGCAAGCAGTTAGACAGTGACCTTGAATACTGTGATGACCGTGTCATACAGACCGTGTCATACAAACTATTATACATACCGTGTCATACAGACTGTATAAACCTAATACATATATACCTTGGTGTAAATTCACTGATACATAACTGCGTGCATACACACACATACACACTTTTGTGTAAATAGATACATACAAAACGTGACATTATACCAGACACGATTTTTCCATCAGATTTCCTGGCTACGCAAATATTCAGTATATTCCAAAAATATAATCCTCAATTAGTAACTCTCACAATTCTGATTTTTTTAAATTAAAAAAAAAATGATAAATTCTCCAGCCTATGCCAGGCATTATTATTATTGTGGGGAAATTCTTAATCTGTCGAGTTAAACAGTTTCTAGAGAATGGAAGGTAATCAGGTTTGATCCAAAGAAGGGCAGGGTAGTTCATGATTCCTCGGATGTAGTCAGTCCATCAACATTGGGGATATGAGGTGGTCAGTCCCTCATCTTCATTTCACTACTACACTGTTGCCTCTGTATTTGACTGAAGAAGCCTACTGTGTAGGCGAAACGTTTCAACAATAATGATACCAACTGTTGCACGTGTCTCTTAATCAGGATACCATGATGCTACTGAAGGGATCTTGATCCAATGAGTTGAAACTATTCTGCTCTTCCTCAGATCAAACCTTAATGCTAATCAGGTTTAACCTCCCTGAAGGTTTCGTGTTTCAACGTAATTATAATAATAATTAATAAATAAGAAAAATAAACAAGAATTATAAATAAATAAGAATAAATAATAATTAATAATAATAAAATATCGTAAACTTTGAAAGAAAAGTCAAACTTTGGGTGAAATTCGTTCCTGGCGACGACTTTGGTGTATTTTCTACAAAGGGAGATTACCATCAGAGAAAGTTTTGTCAAGCTCGGAACATTGAAGACGCCGATTTTTCTGGTCTCTCATCAGCGTCTGGGAGAGGAATAGCAGCGATATAAAGTTAGTCGATCGTGGGTGTTGGTTGCGGTGGTGCCTGTCGCTGCACACAGGCTGCCTGTCGCTGCACACAGGCTGCCAGTCGCTGCACACAGGCTGCCTGTCGCTGCACACAGGCTGCCTGTCGCTGCACACAGGCTGCCTGTCGCTGCACACAGGCTGCCTGTCGCTGCACACAGGCTGCCTGTCGCTGCACAGCTGCCTGTCGCGCACACAGGCTGCCTGTCGCTGCACACAGGCTGCCTGTCGCTGCACACAGGCTGCCTGTCGCTGCACACAGGCTGCCTGTCGCTGCACACAGGCTGCCGTCGCTGCACACGGCTGCCAGTCGCTGCACACAGGCTGCCAGTCGCTGCACACAGGCTGCCAGTCGCTGCACACAGGCTGCCGTCGCTGCACACAGGCTGCCTGTCGCTGCACCAGGCTGCCTGTCGCTGCACACAGGCTGCCTGTCGCTGCACACAGGCTGCCTGTCGCTGCACAGGCTGCCTGTCGCTGCACACAGGCTGCCTGTCGCTGCACACAGGCTGCCTGTCGCTGCACACAGGCTGTCCGTCGCTGAACAAAGGTCGCCCGCTGCTGCAAAAATGCTTGCGGTGGTGGCCGTCGCTGCACACAGATCTTACTTTTTTTACTCGTAAAATTGGTAAATGAATTATTTAGTTTCACTCTGCCTTGATCGATGTGGGAGGCACTTTTCTTTGAGTCCTTAAAGCCAATCGACAGAGGCTTTTCGAAGTTATTGGACCCATTTTATTAACCTTAAAATACGTTCTACAACTTTGTATACAGGGCATCTGCAGATGCCAATAACTGCGAAAATTTGGAGGAAAAATGAAAATCAGACAAATTAGGACTCCCCAAAGGACAAGCTTCAGGAGAATGAGAAAATGTTTTCGAGAATGAGCTGTCATACGACAGACTGCAGCGGTCCAATTACCAATGTCGGTTTCAGTGAAATTTTGCTACCCCTGAGCCACCACCTCTAGCCCAGGGAGGGTGCAGGATATTGTGTTTATATATAGAGTTTTGTACTGTGTTTAATTGAATCTGATATCTGCATTGTAAATTGTTTGCCTGTTTCATGACATTGTTTGCATGGTGACTGGAGCGACAGGCTGACATGTGAGTATAAAGTCACGTAGTTTCACTCAATACTGAGCTTCATTAAGACTTGAAGCTCTGTATTTCGTGTCTATTATCACTCTGTGTTTGTAAGAGTGGAACATAAGAATGGAGGAACACTGCAGAAGGCCTACTGGCCGATACAAGGCAGGTCCTCATCAAAACCACCACTACCCAGGAATTTACTCCCGTACCCACAACACAAATTAAACCCAGCCCCTCCCACTCATAAGAACATTTATAAATGCATGAACGAGGCCATTTTTCTAATCTCTGAGCATTGTGACTCTCAAACATCACAAACACAATTTCCTGTGAATAAACGGTTTAAAAAAACGACAAGTTGATACCAGCACAATTTCCTGCCTTGTGTCCCCAAAATACAAAAACTCGGCAAGCAAAAACAATAAATTCATAGGAACCTTCAAATATATTAATTTAAAATATGGTGTGAAAATGGTAAGCGGGTAGGGTTATATAGTTCATAGGAAACGAGTGCAATCAAGTTTGATCCAATTTCTTTGAATAAAGAGTCCTTTATGGGCATCAAGGTACTTCGTCGGTTGGTAAGACACAGGCAACAGTTAGGCATCTTTATTCCAAAGCCTATCGTCTACACAGTAGGCTTCCTCAGTCGACTACATTAAGTATCAGTCCATCACCCTTGATCACATTCTACTACTCTGCACCTCTCCTTCCTACATTATGTAAGTCTCCACACTGTCGCTTGATCTTCACATTGTTTCAGACTATGGAGCAGAACTCTTCTCCAGACTGACAACCTTAAATCTACGTCTTCAAGGTTGATGGACTGATTACATCGTCTTCACATCTCTACTGTTCCTGCCAACTTTCTGTACTCGACTGAGGAAGCCTACTGTGTAGGCAAAACATTTCGGAATAAAGATGCCTAACTGTTCCCTGTGTGTCTTTCTTACCAACCTGTGGTATAGTATACCATTTTGATATTCAAGGTACTTCCTTGAAGTACCTTGAATATTAAGTCTATAGACATCCCATTAAACGTTTTATGTATTCCAGTTAAGGAAGAAAGGTCATGTCATTTTAATTCTTAATGACGTGACTTTATACGTCACTTGAAGGTATATTTATGGGAAAGCGCTAAACCCTTTATCAGTCATAGCCTTGCATCAAGAGCCCCCACCTCCCTATCATCAAGGTACCGCTCGTGATTGGACACTTCATTAATCTATACTTTATTGAAAATAAGGACACAAGCCAATGAGCGGGTCATTATATGAACAAGATCTGGCGGTGGTAATGTTCATATCGCCAAACAGAAAAGAGTTATGTATTATGTAATTTATCACAACACTGATACAAACTCCTGAAGCAGACTGAAGCAATCATGAATAAAGAAGATATATTTAAGAGGAAGACAATGTTTTTATATACGCAAGATACAGAAGCAATTCAGTGCTGTAGCTGAGCTTTTTCCTTCGTTTTACTTCATCCACAGTTTCCCAATCAATGCAAGAAACATTCACCAACAGTCAACTGATCCTTTGCATCATACTTCTAAGAGCATCATCCCCCCCCCCCCTTCCCGAATCGCAGGTTCTCCAGAACCTCCACGACTTCGGTGCTGGACACACCAACTCCAAGGCCGAGGGACTGATTACCTCATCTTTTGTATATTGTTCTACTGTCTTCAAGTTTTGTCCTAGAATTTGTATTGATAAAGCCACTGGATGGCGAAACGTCTACATTAAAGTTACCCAGATGTTGCACATGTGTAATTTTCATCCACACATGTCTCCTAGATGTTCAAGTCAATACCATTTTCACCCCTTACCCCTTCCACTACCCGAAATTTGTGCGACCTCTTTCTTTTCTAAGTGACTAAACCAACGTAACCTTTCCTTCCCTTAATAAATTATGCATTTCATACCTTACACATCGTTTTCTAATTTTTATCAGTCCCTCCCCCATAATATTCGCACCACTCACTGATCTAAAACTCAACATCTCCATTGTCTCCATCCACCTCCTCGCTACAACAAACATGCCTCACACTCGTACAAGTATTACCACTATATTCTTTACATTACCATTTTCTCTTAATATTCACAAACTTCCATATTCCACCTACCGTTTTTTTAACCCTCAACTATTCTATAAATCACTTTGTTTTTTCATACACTCATTTGCGGACACATTCACTCGCAAATAACAAACATTCGTTTACCTCTACAGTAACTTCGTATTAATAATGTAAACAGTTGTTCTTGAAAATTAGTGGTTTTTCATGTTTTTCTCTGTTTTTCATATTAAAAGTCAAAATTTCCCTGCTGTAAGTGAAATTGAAAAAAAATATGCATCTTCGTCTGCAGGAAGGAAAAAGAACGATGCGTCTACACATTCTATAAGTGGGCAAGACAATGTATCATCACCGGCGAAAACGTTAACATGATAAAGCAACTTCACTTGTAGAGTGAACATGGAAATACAATTTCACCTACAAAAATATCATGATAAGCAACTTGAGACTGAGCATTATGAAAAGTAAAAATGGAAGTCGTATTAATGTTGGTAGAATTAGCGACAATATGTTAGGTAAAAGGACACAAGTGCAACTAATGTGACATTTTATTGTGGCAACGTTTCGCTCTCCAGGAGCTTTGTCAAGCTTGATAAAGCTCCTCGAAAGTGAAATGTTGCCACAATAAAATGTCACATTAGTCGCACTTGTGTCCTTTTACCTAACGATTTAATTCTTTTTGATACGTTTTGCTTAAAGACTTATTTTTTTAAGCCAGTAAAGTATTCATATTAAACATATATATATAGAGGGGAAGCAGGTGAGACAAGGAGGCATGAAGTGCAAACCTAATTACGTCAGGTCAGCAGGGCGTTATGTTCAGAGGAGCCTGTGAGGGGTCCAGCCGACTGGAAGCTTTTATTCCGGACAATAATCTGGGGTATGAACGACACCCGTTTCGAGGATTTTTTTTCTGTTTCTATTTCTCGGATAACCATTCTCTCTCTGGGCCATTCAATGAGGCGTGAGGCCGTGTTACAACGTATAACACAAACTTTGTTAATGTTGGTGCGGCAGTCCTGTGTTCATATACATGTGTGGGTGAATACCTAGCCCCCTCACCCACGAATGTTCCATCACAAGAGATGGTGAATTTTGAGGCCATCGTCTTCCAGGAAATTGATACTACAGATTTGGGGAACCCATAAAAGTAAACTAGAGAGAAAAACCTATTGGTGTTAGTGGTGTGATCAGAAATAAGATCATTTTTATTAAAGGGTGTCAGGTTGTTAACAAATTTAAACGAGTTTCTAGAAATATTTTTGTGTCTAAGCACATCGAGTAATGGTAGTTTTATTTTTCACTTATGGAACTGAATGGAAAGGTCAGTAGCGTTGGGATACATGCCCAACAGTTAGGTGTCTTTATTCAGAAACATTTCGCCTACACAGTAGGCTTTAGGCTATGGATCCCCACCCTGCGGCCCTTGTAAGAAATGGATGCAGCTTTCACGTGAAAGTATGAATTCACTTACACATGTTCCACACTGCAGTGTCAACAATTGCAAAATATTTAAAGCCATTTTACACCAAAACCTTATCTCGACCTCTAACAGCCACCTTCCACTTTTGGTGCGAATGACTTACGTGGATTACACTGGCAACTGCGGCTCCCCCCCCTCTAAATTTGGCTTTTCAAATTGGCCCTTTCATACTAAAAGGTTGGAGGCTACTGCTGTAGACTAAAGCAATCTTCAGCCTCACGTGGATTCAAGACTGAACGTACATACCTACTTGCTAGCTGCCTGTTTGTACTTCTGTTTCTGTGTATGACTTACAGCCGAAGCCTACAGCTTCGGCTTTTGTCTTAAACAGTGGTTTTAAACTTGGTTGGCTGTAAGAACCTCGAACTTTCAGGCATCTTTAACAATAATTTTAGAGTTGGTGATGGTTACTTTGCATGAGAATATCCGTTTGTGTTCTGTTTTGTTCGATTTTTTAATTTCCCAGGACGTGTTTTGTATATATTTTGGTGTATATAATGTTTTGTAATTTTTTTTGTACATTAATATATAATTTTATTGCCATGAGAGCCCAGTTATCTACCGGTCTTAAGCATCTTTGCCACTACATTTGACCAGGTTTTAAAAATAGCCCGGACAAAAACAGAATTGAAGGTCCTTGTGTCGTGCTAAGAAACTGGGTGGACAGCAGCATACTGAGCGATGGTTATGCTATGTTAAGAAACTGGGTGGACAGCAGCATACTGAGCGATGGTTATGCCATGTTAAGAAACTGGGTGGACAGCAACATACTGAGCGATGGTTATGCCATGTTAAGAAACTGGGTGGACAGCAGCATACTGAGCGATGGTTATGCCATGTTAAGAAACTGGGTGGACAGCAGCATACTGAGCGATGGTTATGCCATGTTAAGAAACTGGGTGGACAGCAACATAACGAACGAGGGTCGACAAAGCACACTTGGGAATCCAAGCAGAGAAACATTAATTTACTAAGATTCATTTTATAAGAATTTAAATATTTGAAATAGTTAAAATAAATACATTATTAATTTGTAATATTAATGGACCTCCCTGATCACGTAAGGTCAATCAACATTTATAGTTATATAAAAATACACCATAAAAACTAAGGCAACGAACATATACAAATAATATACCAAATTTAATTAGCCACTTCAGTTGAAAACGTCATTAAATTACTGCTGTCAAAAGACTGCCTTAAGAGTTCCCCAAAGTCCCTACAGGCATCTCAGTAATTAGAACAAAGTGACAAAGGCTGAAAGGCCTAAGCTGTGGTGAAGCAGTAAAATGTGTTCTACAGTCAGCAGCAAGTCACAGCTTAAAACTATGAGGAGATGTGTGCCTCTTATCCTCAATTGATAGAAATTCGTCTCAATGTCTATTCCTCTTGAAGGACGAGGACCAAACATCCATACCCAGCCGAACCCTGTTTAACTTGTTCCAGTTTCCAAGGTTCATCGGGCATGCCACTTGCAGGGGATATATCTCTGGTTATGGCTCATGAAGTAACCGAGGCAAAAGTCTACTGTAAAGTGGTCTTGCTACAGCAGCCTCTGCCTCGGCATCCGTATGTTTATTTCCCCGGACACGAACATAGCCTATGCACCAAGACAACTCCACATCCTTGTGGCCCCTCGTGGAGAAGGGTCATCCACTCCTGGATTTTTTTGGACCACAGAGAAGACAGAAACATACTAGGTTAAGGCGCACCGAGCGCCTTTGTAACATACAGTAATCAATAGCAAACTACTGTATATTTGCTGAGCAATCTAATTTACTGAAGAGCATAGACAATAACAGTGAAAATTCAAGTAATTTATTAAATTCCTTAAAAAATAAGGAAAGTATTCATGCTTCAATCCCACTAGCATGAAGTATATGGAGTCATTAATTTCAGAAACAAGGTAAAGTAGCCATCAGTAGCATTTAACCACTGCTGACGAGTAAAAAACTAAATAAACACGTGAAGTCTTACAACTTAACGGGACCCGCATCCACAGGATCCAAACACTATCTGCTGCCTTGTTCGTCAATTTAAACCGCAAGCGTTGTACACAAACGATGAGCAAACTTACCTTGAGTTAGTGTGTGTGTCCCTCGGTGAGTTATCTTGGTACATACCTGCAAGTGTGAAGAAAGAAGTTTTATTTGGATTCTTATTAATCAAAACCTAGTGATAAACTTGGTTTTATTTGGTGACTAGCGTAACAGAAACCCATCACGAATAGTATATACGATTTCGTCTGTCCTGAACCCTGTCAATTAGTCCGGAACAGAGATCCCAGCACGAATTTTAATATTTTTAAAGAATACATGAATGACCTTTGTGAGTGTTACGAGAAATGGAGAAACTTCGGTTTTGTCTGGAAAATACTGACTAACTTTGCTCTTCTGAACAAATGTAAAACTTTCAGTGACATCCCAAGTTCTTGAATTTCAAGAGACACTAGATGATCTTGTCATGGAATTTGAGATCATAGTTATAATGACTTGCCTTTTTTTGAAACCTAGAAAGTTAAATGATTGAAAGTCTTAAAAGTTAAGTGTTCTGAATGCAAAGTTTAGGAGACTGGGCTTAGGAATAAGCAAGAGGAACTGTAAACCACAGTGGTCATTCCACACCTGGGGAATGGTAAACAATTAGATCAAAGGAAGGGAAGGTTAGCTCAACTTCGTTGGATCAAAATCTCTTCAGCAGCATCAATACTTCTAACCTCGAAGCTTCTGTTCATCGAGCCGACTAAAAACTAGGTAACAAGAGGCTCACCTTGTACTGAAGGATGACGGTGCTGGGGGCGTCGCCTCGCCAGGACCTGGCGGAAACACTGACGGGTACAGCCGGGGACCACCAGGGCTGGGGACCGCCGGTAGTTTGACTATCGAAGACGGGGGACTGCCGAGAACGAGGAGTACCAGGAACTACCATGCCTGCAAATAAAAAATACTTTTTAACAAATCAGAAACATGGTATATATGCCTTTTTTATATTTCAGTGTACAGTATATATACACTTCATTATGTACCATGAATATGCATCGGGTGTATATGCAAAAAAATATTTACTTTAGGGATTGATATATTCTCAACTATTGAAGAACAACAAAAATATAGCCCCAATAAACCTCGAGGAGCTGATAGGCTTCAAACATATAAGCTACAATCAAGGGAGGATCCAGAAATTGTTTGTACCAATATTAGGAGAATGAGGATTGTCTATGGTATACAGTACTGACAAGATGAACTATTTAACAAGTGTGCAACATCTGGGGATCTTTAATTTGTAGACGTTTCGTCATCCAAAACAATTATTATAATCAAAGAAAGTGCTAAACTGGCAAGGGTCATGCAGCACTGTGGGGCAGAAAATAGTGAAGAGCTATAAACAGCTAGGTGGAGAGGGGATCAGAGGTAAGGGAGCAAGGCTGGAAGGGACGCTAGGGGCTATGTCTCAACGTTTGTATAGAAAAACAGATGCTGACAAAAGTCAAAATGTTATTGCAAGTCAAAGGCAGCACCGTCTGCAAGAAGGGAAGATAAGGTAAGAGTGATAGGGCGGAAGCGTAGATAAATCCTGTGAGCTCCCTGGTAAACCGGGCAATCCACAAGAAGGTGAAGAACCGAAACAGGAACCCGACAAACCTCACAGAGATGAATAGGGTGTCATTCCATGAGATACCCATGGTTAAGGGGTGTATGGCCGATGCTGAGACGGGAGAGCGCAGTCTCCCGAGTGCGTCAACGGTGGAAAGAAGACTTCCACAAACCTAATAGCAGTTTAATAGTGTGCAATTTGTTATGGTGCATATCTGACCACCGTTGTTGCCAACAGCCACGAAGATGGGCAGAGATGACTGTAGAATAATCACGTACCGCTGACTGAGCAGCAGCATCCGCTTGTTCATTTCCCTGCACATCATCGTGTCCAGGGACCCAACAGAAAACGACGTCTTTGTTTTTGCTAGCCACAAGGTGCAACCATAGTTGAATACAGAGGACTAATGGATGAGGGTAATCAAATTGTTTAATGGCTTGTAAAGCGGTGAGGGAATCTTGAAATGATCACAAACGTCGAAAGAGACATATACTTAATACAGAGAAACGCTATGGGATGACATACAACTCGGCAGTAAAAATACTAGCCGAGTAACAAATGACCTTGGACAACATCGCCAGAAGATTTAGAACCGTCTGTATGAACAGGAAGTGATCAAGAAAAAGAGAGCAAGGAGTCTCAGGTAGGAGAGCTTTGGCGCACGACAGTAGGGGAGAACAGACAGGAACCATCAGAACCTCCCAAGGGAGAAGGTAAAAGGCAGATGCTAAATGAACATACAAGGGAAGCAACTGGAGAGAAGAGAAGATGAAGAGAAAATGGTCGGAGATAGCAGGGGCGCCGAACAAATATTGAACTTCTACTAACATCTGAGACCAACCTATATGTAGACAGAACACGAAGGTCATGAGAGTGGACAAAGTAACGAAGGCAATGAGCATCAAGACGATCAGCTAAGGAAGGAACATTCGCCTCAGCATAGAGGCTTTCAACAGGGAGATGAAAGAAAGGCACCAAGACATAAACATAAATCCTGATGATGAAGGGGATCCAACTTAGAGTTGTAGGAGAAGCTGCAGAATAGACTTGGTCACTATAATCCAGCTTGGACAAGACTAGGATTGAATGCAAACGATGTGCAGGAGTTTTAAGGAGATTCAGCCGACCATGGCAAGCTGTCCTCAATGAAGATATGCGAGGTTTCCATGTCAACCTGCGATCGAAGAGAAGACTAAAAAACCTGACCGTGTCACATTCTGGAATACGTGAGCCGTGTAAATATAATGGAATATCTGGGACAAGAGGACGTCTAGAGAAGGTAATGAAATGGGTTTTCGTACTAGAAAATTTAAAGCCATGAGAAGTGGCCCAATGGGAAACTCGGTCAATCGTATCCTGAAGGAAGGCTGCTACCAGGCAACAGTCAGTGCCTGTTTAAGCTATAACGAAGTCATCCAAATAAAGTGACGACCAAATATACGATGGAAGAGGAAACAGGTAGGGCTTTGGACACAAGCTCGTGGAACCCCCTCGGCCTGAACAAAGTCTGAGGAAAGCGAGGCGCCAACACGGACACGAAAATGTCTGTCAGATAAGAAAGCAGCAAGGAAGGTTGGTACGATTACCACAGACGCATAAAGGGTGGGCCTGGGCTAAAATGTTATACCTCCAAGTGGTGTCATATGCCTTCTTGAGATCAAAAAAGACAGATGGGACGGAGTGTTTATTAGCAAAGGCATTTTGCACATGCATATATAAGTGGAGCAAGGGGTCCAAAGTAAAGTGATGGTGAGGAGAAAGACTATTGTGAGTCTCCAAATACCATATCAGACATCTATTCACCAATCATTCCATCACCTTGCAGACTACACTGGTCAGAGCAATGAGACAATAGTGAGAGGTATCAAACCCCGTGGTGCCTGGTTTGAGAAACGGCAGTACAATGGAAGATTTCCATTGCTGAGGGAGAACTCCTAGCGTCCAAATAAGATTGAATGATGCAAAAGGTCTGTAAGGGCTGTAGAATGCAGATGTTGAGCATACTGATATGAATATCATCAGACCCAGCTGCCGACGACTGGCAAGGAGAAAGCAAGGACTCTAGCTCTAGGAGGGTGAACAGTACATTATACTGCTCCATTCCAATAGAAGAGAAATCCAAGGGCAATTGCTCACTCGTAGACATGGATGCGAGAAACGAGGGACAGGGAGACACGGACAAGATAGTTCCCAATATCCGTTGCAACTTCAAGAGGTTCTGCAACACTAACACCAGCAACCCGCAAAACTGGAGCTGGGTCCAGAGCGTACTTGCCACACAACTTCCTCACCTTCTTCCAAAACACACAAGGGAAGTTGAGGTAATGGTAGAAACATAGTCTTGCCAACAAGTGCATTTAGAGTCGCATATGATGCGGTGAGCGACTGCCCTTGCCTGTTTAAAATCCAAAAGATGATCTGAGGTCCGATTATATCGATAATGGCTCCACGCAGCACGTTTTAAACACACTGCACAGGCACACGCGGGAGACCACCAAGGCACGCATGTCTGAGAATGCCTGTCTGAGGTTTGAGTAATAGAATGTGACACTGCAGTCAAAACTAACATCGAAAACTGGTGCACCAGAGGACGAAGAAGGGTCCCCACAAAACGCAGTAAGATGAGAGTACAAGTCCCAATTTGCTCGTCCAAATTGCCAACGGTCAGGAATAAGTAGTAGAAATAAAAATAGGAAAGTGATCACTGTCGTGCAAATCCAGGAGAACAGACAAAGCGTAATGAAGTGTGACTAACAAGGAGCAGATAGAAAGATCAAAGCGAGAGAGAGACTGAGTGCGAGAGTCAAAATGGGTGGAAGCACCTGTATATAAAACATGAAGAGGATGAGAAGTGAGAAGAGTCTCCAACTGATCACCACGAGTCAGTGGGACCCTCCCCAAACATGATGGTGAGCGTTTAAATCACTTAACAAGGTGGGGGGCAGCAGAGGAGAGGTCAAGAACGCAATATCCAAGATACAGAATGCATGGGAAGGGGAAAGATATAGAGCAAACTGTATACTGTCACAGTTTAATGCGACAGAAAATGAACAAAAAACAGTTACGATATACCAGTGCGCACAAGAAGTGCACTCTCGTCAAAAGTTTTATCAGGAAAGGGATCAGGAGAAAGCAACAGCACATACCCTGAAACGGGACAAATAACAGCTGAACGAATTTTGGGATCTTGTAACCCGACACATACTGGGGAAAACTGGGAGAGCAACACCTGGAGCTCTCCCTGAGGCCAAGAATATTCCATTGTAAATAAGTCATTATTTACAAAGACAGTTATGCCAACAATACGAAGCAATAAATCTATGGGCTATTAGGGTCAGTGAAGTCAATGTGTGGAGGCAACGGAAAGTGTGTAAGCAAGAAGGAAACGGAATGCAGTGAAGGAAAAGATTGCTGCGAGGGTTGTGAAAAATAAGGAGGGGTAGGAGGCGGTGTGCTGGTGTCCATCGAGGGTTTTGTGTCTGCAATATAGTCTGAGATAGTGTCAAGTGTCTCAGCGGACAAGGAAGATGCCGATTTCATGACTTCAGAGACAGGTGAGGTAGAGCAAGTAGAGATCGGGGAGACTATGGAGGGAACCAAAGAGGTCTGAGAGGGGAGGAGGGGTATGAACCTGGAGAGATGCACCAGTGGGGACAGAAGTGTCTTGCAGTGGAACAGGAGAGGGAGGCTGGAAGGTGACTGGGGAAGAAGTCTGGGGGGAACAGGAGAAGAGAGGACCACACGAGGGAATTGAACTTCCACCTTCATGTAAGAGTTTGAAAGGGGGTGAGAACTAGGCACCAAAGCCGAAAAGAAAACTGTTGGGAAATTGTAAGCACTGGAGGAATGCAAAGAGACTTTAGGCTTATGAGACAGGTTCAACTTTGCAGGTGATAGGTGCGAAGATGCTGGCGTGCGAGACCTTGAAGACTGAGAAACTAGCGGGCGAGAAAAATAAGTAAAGGTGGAATATGGAAGGAGGTGGGAGTTTCATAGGGTAAAACCGCAAAAGAATTAAAGACGGGGGTAACCCCGGAAGACACGACACAGGAGGAGCTGGTAGGCGGGGGGAGGGGAGGAACCCCCAAGGTTGGAGGTCTTCTATCTACTCAAGAATAAGGAACATTAGGAAGATTCCCCTGAAGGCAGAGCTGAGACACATAACACAAGTAAAGCCTTAGCTTTCCTTAAGACATTGGATTTCCCGTTCATTAAGACAGACCTGACATCGGCAGGAGAAAGAAGGATGAGGTTCATTGCAATTGAGACAAGTGGGGGGGGAAGACTGCAAGATGTATCGGCATGATCCACGGCAACTCAAACCGGGCACTCCACTGCAGATCTGCAGTATTTAGCAGGGTGTCCAAAGCGCTAGCAATTTTGACACTGTTGGGAGTAGGGACCAGGCAATGGCCTTTGATATAAATGGAAGACAAGAGTTCATGGCATTCAAAAGTTAAGTGGGCGATGTTATTGGAAAAGCGCCTCCGCCCATGAGCGGGCAGGACATATGTATTCACTTTGAGAATTGGAAGGTCCTGAAGGGCTAATTGCTCCAAAATATCACCGCAAGACAGAAAATCACACTGTACAAAGGTACGTGGTGAAACCACTGTACCACTGCAAGAATTGAGAGTAGCGTACTTGTGAACTGTGATAGGAAAGTTATCAATGGAAATAAGATGGGGAAAGATCATTAGCTTGTTCTGCATTCTGAACTGTAATGCTGCGTGCACCACTTGAAGAGCATGAAAGGATATATTTTGGCCATGTCGTAAAAGAGCTTTACCAATACTGTGGTCTGAAAGATAATCAGTTGGAGATTTCGGTATTGTGCCTTTTTTTTGTAATTTATGTAGGGAAAAGAATTTAGTCCACTGCGTACTTGTAAACATGGTGCATAAAGGAAGTGGGTATCACGTAGGTCTTTTCTGGGTGGAATGAGCAAACATTGAAGAACACGTCATCAGCAAATGATCAAGAACATTTAGGCGCAGTTTCGCAGGCAGAGCCTCAGCACCTGGAGCAGGAGACGAAGCGTCACCAGCAGAAGGTACAGGGGTATGGGAAAAATCTGGAGAATGGTCCAATAATGAAGCCAGGTCAGAACAGGATGCAGTAACAAAAAGAGGCCTGGGAGGAGGGTTATCACAGAACAAAGACTCCATGATGATGGTACTTATTATTTTTATGAAAAAAAGGAAAGAAAAAAAAAAAAAAGGGACAG
>WNWK01000172.1:45000-107500 GCA_009830355.1 Cherax destructor | reverse complement strand
GGTCACATGTCGCTCCTGTACTCCTACACAATACCCTATGTTGTTCTGGGCACTAAAACTTGTTATCAAGTTATGATTTACTGTATGCAACACTTTAAGACAAATCACTTTTCACGGAAATAGAGAGACAGAGAGACAGGCAGACAGACAGACGTAGATCGTAGCGGCTACACCTCATGGATAAAAAGAGATAGGCAAGGGCAAAGTGTTGCGATGTTCTCCTCTAAAAGTGTACATGCCCCCCTCATTGACGTCTCCATCCCTAAACACTAGTACCTCTGTACAAGTGTACGATGAACAGACCTCAGTGGCAACATGCAGACCCCATCAACTTCCTAATGGAATATGTGGACTCCCTTCTGCTCCAACACAAATGTCAACATCATATAATTGTTGGGGACCTCAACCAACATCTTATACAGAGGGAGTCTGATGACCTTCTTTCAGTGTTTGACGTGAGAAACAGTTTATTTCCCTACTCGCATCTCTGGCTCCACCCTTGAAACAGTAGTGAGTGATCTGACAGAAGGTATAGTCACTTATCAACCCCTCGGCTATGTTGGATCGTCTGACCACAAGGCTGCTTTTACAACACTGAAGATCCCAACAGAACGAGGTGAGGAATCCACACGCACAACCTGTCTGTGGGAAAGAGGTAATTTGCTCTGAGCTCGCCACCTCCGATTGATATGCTCTTTTCCAAAACGGTGTCGGCAACCAAGTGAATGCCTTCACTGGACACATACTTAATTTCCAACAAGAACACATCCCTCACAGATCAGCCCTGGTTCGGCTTTCGTTGTAGACAGGCTGCTTCTGTTAAGTACAAGGCTTGGAGAAGGTATAAGAGGCATCCCACTATCTATAACAGGAATCTGCAAGGCAAACCTGTAGGCATATGAGTGAAATCCAAAAGTGGATCATCTCTAAATTGGAGGCTGACACAAAAATATAGCTGGCATCAGGTAGAGTGGCCTCCAAAAAATGGTGGTCCTTGGTCAAGGACCGATAAGGGCACGCACTTAACAAACTTATTCCACCTCTAAATTGACAGAGTGAGACCATCTCTACTAGTAATCAAGAGAAAACTGACCACTTCGCTGCCAAGATGGAAGGTCCAGATCCAGTAACGGACCCACCCTCCTTGGGTAGCCGCAAGAACTGTGTCAAAGTTGTCAGTGGTGACAAAAAGTAAAGATGAGGTGTATCTTCTCCTTAAATCACTGAACCAAGCAACGGCTTTGGACCCAAATAAGATGAACTAAAGATTGCTGAGTAGATGTTCAGACCAGCTAGCAGCACCTCTAACTCGCATCTGTCAGCACTTCCTATTACAGTGTAAATAGACTTCTCTGTGGAAAGAGGCAAATGTAGTCCCTGTTCTCAAAAAGATGAGCAGAGCAGAAATCAGCAACTACAGACCAGTGTCACTCATGTCAATCACTGGCAAGATTCTTGAGACAATAACCTCACGGCAGATGACAGTGTTTTTCGACTACCCTCACTTCTTTGTGACCGTCAGTATGGCTTCAGAAATAGTTACTCTACTGCTGATTTGTTAAACCTCTCCACTGAGTGGCACCACACACTGGATGAATCCAAATTCAGCTGTGTAGTACCAATGGACATCGCTGGGGCTTTCGAGTATGACACCAGGGACTCTTGGCAAAACTACAAGCACTGGGAATTGCAGGATCTACAGAACGTATCTACAGCGAATACCTTCAAGCATAGTTGTCAACGGGACAGAGTCAGCAAGATATCCTTTTGGATTAAGTGTTCTACAGGGAAGTGTGCTTTGGCCATTGTTACGGAATGTCTACTTCAGGACCTTCTTGAATCTCATCCCAGAATCCCATGTATATGTAGACGACTGCACTCTAACATTTATTTATCCAAGAGAGGAAATGCCAGCTGCTCTAAGTTAAACAATCACCAGCTTACAGCCATATCACCCTGAGGTAAATAATGGCAGGTCACATTTACTCCTGAGAAAACACATGTGATGATGATCTAGGCACCATGATGGTAATGCCAGAGCAGTGGTAAGAATGAATGGGAGTGTTGGTACCCAGGGACGAAATTGATATCATTGGGGTGAAATTTGACTCCAAACTGACCATGAAGAACCACAATGTAAATCTTTGCAAACAGAAGCCAGGAAGGAGGCTTACAGAATTTCGACCTATCGTGCATCTGCTTGCCAGTTGAGGTTTCAAAATTCTGTATGAGGCACAAGTATACTCCACTTTCGTGTATTGCCTTCCCTATGTCTCATCTGCGACTTCCTGACAGAATAGAGAACAGAGCAAGACAACTCATCTCTTGCCTGGACCCAGCCTGGATAGATCTGTCATTTCAGCAGAGCCTTCAACACCGGAGGGATGTGGGTGATCTTACTGTTCTGTATAAGCCCAACACCATCAAAGTACTACACTTGGCACCACTCCGAGGACAGCAGGAAGTGAGCTTCTACGCAACAAGACAGGCAGCAATCAGCAACTTCACTCTGACTGTACTCTTCTCCAGGACACCATTTGGTCTGAGATAATTTATTTCCAGGATGACTCGATTCTGGAACGTGTTTGTACAGCATATCAACGAAATAAAGTCAATTGATAAAATGTATGGCCAGTTAGTGCTGGTGCTGCCATCAATAGGCCTACCAAGCTCAGCTAGCACCACGCTTACCTCTGCCTCACTCTGGCAGCCGACGTCACTGAGACAACAAGCATTTACACTGTCACTCTCCATCGTGGGTATGACCCTCCGGGCCTGGGTCTCCATAACACACTGCCTGTGTAGAAGAACCCAAATATAGTAACATGCCTCCGAAGCCTTATCATTGATCTTCCCGCCTGGATATACACACGCAATCCTTTCACATAAAAATTAAATTGTTGGCCCAAAGATGGCTCCGACATCATCCTGTCCCATATTTGTATGCTTCGTAACAATAAAAAGGCTCTTAATGAGCTGATTTAGGTATCAGCTCTTAGCTTATAAATAAAATTAGGAATCCTTTACCTAACCTTGCAAAACCATGTGTAAAAGAGAGAGAGAGAGAGAGAGAGAGAGAGAGAGAGAGAGAGAGAGAGAGAGAAGAGAGAGAGAGACAGACAGACAGACAGACAGACAGACAGACAGACAGAGACAGACAGACAGACAGACAGACAGAGACAGACAGACAGACAGACAGACAGACAAAAAAGTTTTTTGCAAGAAAGCACGAAATATTGACGAATATTGTTAATAGGTAAATAATAGGGAAAAGAATGAGAAGAGGAAGAAGATCAAACAGAGAAGATACAGAGAAGGTAGATCAGAGGATGAATAAAGAATAGAGGCAAGAATGAGAACCAAGAATACAAACAGAAGCAGAAGGAAGAGGAAGAGGTGTGAAGTGTGAAGGAGGATAAAGAAAGGCGAACAAAGTAGAGGAGAGAAAGAGAGAGAGCAAGAGGAAAAAAAAGACCATAAATAATTAAGGAGAGGGGTGACGAACAGAGGAGATTCGCCAGATGCAGTGATTCCCACCCCTGGCAGTGATCCCCACCCCTGGCAGTGATCCCCACCCCTGGCAGTGATCCCCACCCCTGGCAGTGATCCCCACCCCTGGCAGTGATCCCCACCCCTGGCAGTGATCCCCACCCCTGGCAGTGATCCCCACCCCTGGCAGTGATCCCCACCCCTGGCAGTGATTCCCACCCCTGGCAGTGATCCCCACCCCCGGCAGTGATCCCCACCCCTGGCAGTGATCCCCACCCCTGGCAGTGATCCCCACCCCTGGCAGTGATCCCCACCCCTGGCAGTGATCCCCACCCCTGGCAGTGATCCCCACCCCTGGCAGTGATCCCCACCCCTGGCAGTGATCCCCACCCTGGCAGTGATCCCCACCCCTGGCAGTGATCCCCACCCCTGGCAGTGATCCCCACCCCTGGCAGTGATTCCCACCCCCGGCAGTGATCCCCACCCCGGCAGTGATCCCCACCCCCGGCAGTGATTCCCACCCCTGGCAGTGATTTTCACCCCGGGCAGTGATCCCCACCCCTGGGAGTGATTTCCACCCCTGGCAGTGATTCCCACCCCTGGCAGTGATTCCCACCCCTGGCAGTGATTCCCACCCCAGGCAGTGATTCCCACCCCTGGCAGTGATTCCCACCCCTGGCAGTGATTCCCACCCCTGACAGTGATCCCCACCCCTGGCAGTGATCCCCACCCCTGGCAGTGATTCCCATCCCTGGCAGTGATTCCCATCCCTGGCAGTGATTTCCACCCCAGTACAAGTTTGCAGTCAAATCCAAACCTTCAAACATAAGTATTATTACTATTCTTATTATTAATTGCGACGTTGGAGACGATGTTATTTTTATCATTATGATGTTCAACGGGAAGCGTTAAACCCATAGGGATCAAAATGTACCTTAGTAGTAGGAGGCATCGAGGGTTGATTCAAAGAAGGGTAGCTCCATTTGCGTGGATCAAGAGCCTTTCAGTTCTCCCGAAGTGGGTGATTTAGGCAGGTCATGCGAAGTTCTAAACTGATCTGTTGTATTGATTTTGTCAAACACGAAATATACTTGAGGGTAGGAGAGATATACCCGAGGGTAGGAGAGAGATACCCGAGGGTAGGAGAGAGATACCCGAGGGTAGGAGAGAGATACCCGAGGGTAGGAGAGAGATACCCGAGGGTAGGAGAGAGATACCCGAGGGTAGGAGAGAGATACCTGAGGGTAGGGGAGAGATACCTGAGGGTAGGAGAGATATACCTGAGGGTAGGAGAGATATACCAGAGGGTAGGAGAGATATACCAGAGGGTAGGAGATACATACCAGAGGGTAGGAGATACATACCCGAGGGTAGGAGATACATACCCGAGGGTAGGAGATACATACCTGAGGGTAGGAGATACATACCTGAGGGTAGGAGATACATACCTGAGGGTAGGAGATACATACCTGAGGGTAGGAGATACATACCTGAGGGTAGGAGATACATACCTGAGGGTAGGAGATACATACCTGAGGGTAGGAGATACATACCTGAGGGTAGGAGATACATACCTGAGGGTAGGATATACATACCTGAGGGTAGGAGATACATACCTGAGGGTAGGAGATACATACCTGAGGGTAGGAGATACATACCTGAGGGTAGGAGATACATACCTGAGGGTAGGAGGGATATACCTGAGGGTAGGAGCGATATACCTGAGGGTAGGAGCGATATACCTGAGGGTAGGAGCGATATACCTGAGGGTAGGAGCGATATACCTGAGGATAGGAGCGATATACCTGAGGATAGGAGCGATATACCTGAGGATAGGAGCGATATACCTGAGGATAGGAGCGATATACCCGAGGGTAGGAGGGATATACCCGAGGGTAGGAGCGATATACCCGAGGGTAGGAGCGATATACCCGAGGGTAGGAGCGATATACCCGAGTGTGGCAACGATATTCCCGAGTGTAGCAACAATATACCCGAGGGTAGGAGCGATGTACCCAAGGGTAGGAGCGATATACCCGAGGGTAGCCACGATATACCCGAGTGTGGCAACGATATTCCCGAGTGTAGCAACGATATACCCGAGTGTAGCAACGATATACTCAAAGGTAGCAACAGTATACCCAAAGGTAGCAAAGGTATACCCAAAGGTAGCAAAGATATACCCAAAGGTAGCAACGATATACCCGAGGGTAACAAGGATGTTTTAAATAGAAATACAAACATTTCAAATATACGTTATAATTCAGTATTAAAATATCGTTTGGTGATATATTATAAACATTATGGACAGGTTAATCAAACGAGATCGATTATGCCTTCAGATTATCACCTAATCGTCGGAGATACGGGTTAAAAATGAGGATAATCTCTTGGTTTTTCCAGTCGTTCTTGCGTGGACTAGTCACATAATCCTCCCTTATCATAATTGATTACCACGAAACTGTGAATGCACAGTTTTTTGACCTCGAGAAAGGTTAGATAAGGTTTGTTAGGATACGGGACAAGTGTTTCCAGACGGGGGACTTCGTCATATGACTCACAGGTGGAGCTTTTGTTCATCTGACCGAGGCCTTCCGCTGGCTTACACGAGTATATCTGAAGCCTGGGAACTATCCCTTCTATCTTCCCCTTTGACTGGCAGATATTGTCGTAACGTCTTGTAGAGAGAGAATATTCAAGTGAAAATTTCGACTTGGTACCTGGAGTCTACCTGGATGGTATTCCGGGGATAAACGCCACCGCGGCCCAATCCTTGACCATGCCTCCCGGTGGATCAGGGCCTGGTCAACCAGGCTGTTACTGCTGGCCGCTCGAAGTCCAACGTACGAGCCACAACCCGGCTGATCGGGTACTGACTTTAGGTACATATCACAAAATTATATGACATTTAATAGTACAGTACTAATTAAAAAAAACGTAGTTATACAGATCATTTAGTCCGAAACCTTCATTACAGACAATGATTCGCTCAATGAAGAACGTTATCATGACTTAACAAAGCTCCACAAAGAGTGAAATTTATCGATAATAAAGGATTTTGTCTCCAAGTGTCGTCCCACGTCCCTCGTCCCTCGGGGACGGTGGCAGATATCGAGTCAGAGACTGGAATGAGTTTTATTTCGCTGGATTGCTTCCAGTATTCGACCTTCCTGGAAAGCGAGGAACAGTTTGCTGATAGTATATAACTTGAAAAAGGAAAGGAACAATGCTGGTTACCTTGAGGGAAGAGCTAAAGCATGAAGGCATTGTCATAACCTGCTCACAACAGATAATGTCGGGGTCTCAATATCTTGAAAAAGGAGTAAGGGCATTGGTCCAGGAAAGAAAATGCTGCTTACGCTGAGGGAGGAGCTAAGCCATTGTCATGAGCTGCTCACAACCTCTGGTGTCAGGTTCGTAATGTAACTTGTAAATGGAACGAGGACATTGCTCCAGTAAATGAACATTCTCGTTACGCTGAGGTAACAGCTAAGGACACTATCATGTTATTAAAAATTAGCTTACACCCGAAGGTGTCAGGTTTTAGTCAGCTTGAGCAGAGGGATAGGGGCAAGTTTTCCATCACCTGCTGTCCTTGTTCACCTAGCAGTAAATAGGTACCTAAGGTGCTAGAGGTATTTTGTATGTAGCCTCCATGCATAGTGAACTATTCTGATAGGACTGGACCACAACTGATCCGAGGCAAAAACAATTACTATCCACTAAATATAACGATGTAAAAAATGAAACCAAAAATTATTGCAATATGTAAATAAACAAAATATTAATAATATTAAAACCGAAGTGAATACCCAGGGCAGCCACGTGAGGCAATCTGTATTAAAGTTGCAAAGAAAATATCGTAAAGAAAGAAAAAATGCAGAATAATTCCCAACAAAGAGTTAGGTCATTTTTCTAAGTAAAAATCTTTGGAAGTTCCTACACACGCCCACGTCAGATTATAATTATCAAAGCAGGTTGGAGTTAGTGAAAATTATGCTACACGCAACAGATATACGGAAAGACTGTGTGTGTGTGTGTGTGTGTGTGTGTGAGTATTTATGCTGTGAGTATTTATGCTGTGAGTATTTATGCTGTGAGTATTTATGCTGTGAGTATTTATGCTGTGAGTATTTATGCTGGGTGTGTGAGTATTTATGCTGGGTGTGTGAGTATTTATGCTGGGTGTGTGAGTATTTATGCTGGGTGTGTGAGTATTTATGCTGGGTGTGTGAGTATTTATGCTGGGTGTGTGAGTATTTATGCTGGGTGTGTGTGTATTTATGCTGGGTCTGTGTTTTTATGCTGGGTCTGTGTTTTTATGCTGGGTCTGTGTTTTTATGCTGGGTCTGTGTTTTTATGCTGGGTCTGTGTTTTTATGCTGGGTCTGTGTTTTTATGCTGGTTGTGTGAGTATTTATGCTGGTTGTGTGAGTATTTATGCTGGTTGTGTGAGTATTTATGCTGGTTGTGTGAGTATTTATGCTGGTTGTGTGAGTATTTATGCTGGTTGTGTGAGTATTTATGCTGGTTGTGTGAGTATTTATGCTGGTTGTGTGAGTATTTATGCTGGTTGTGTGAGTATTTATGCTGGTTGTGTGAGTATTTATGCTGGTTGTGTGAGTATTTATGCTGGTTGTGTGAGTATTTATGCTGGGTGTGTGTATTTATGCTGGGTGTGTGTATTTATGCTGGGTGTGTGTATTTATGCTGGGTGTGTGTATTTATGCTGTGTGTGTGTATTTATGCTGTGTGTGTGTGTGTGTGTGTGTTTATGCTGCGTGTGTGTATGTATACTCACCTAATTGTGGTTGCAGTGGTCGATACTCAGCTTCTGGCCCCGCCTCTTCACTGATCGCTACTAGGTCCTCTCTCTCCCTGCTCCATGAGCTTTATCATACCTCGTCTTAAAGCTATGTATGGTTCCTTCCTCCACTACATCACTTGCTAGACTATTCCACTTCCTAACTACTCTATGACTGAAGAAATACTTCCTAACATCCCTTTGACTCATCTGAGTCTTCAACTTCCAATTGTGACCCCTTGTTTCTGTTTCCCCTCTCTGCAACATCCTGTCTCTGTCCACGCAGTATTTTGTATGTCCTTATCATGTCTCCTCTAACACTCCTATCCTCCAGTGTCGTCAGGCCGATTTCCCAGAGAGTTTCTTCGTAGGACATTCCCCTTAGCTCTGGAACTAACCTTGGTGAGGGAGAGAGAGAGAGAGAGAGAGAGAGAGAGAGAGAGAGAGAGAGAGAGAGAGAGAGAGGAGAGAGAGACTTCTCTGTGGAAAGAGGCAAATGTAGTCACTGTTCACAAAAAGAAGAGCACTCACTACTTTGTGACCGTCAATATGGCTTCAGGAAAGGTTACTCTGCTGCTGATCTGAAGGTAAACCTCTCCACTAAATGGCACCAGTCACTGGATGAATCCAAAGTCTGCTGTGTAGTAGCACTGGACACTGCTGGTGCTTTCGACCGAGTGGCACTAGGACCTCTTGGCAAAACTGCAAGCACTGGGAATTGCAGGCTCTACACTATGTCTCCTCAGTGATTACCTTCATGGTAGATCTCTATGGGTAGTTCTCAATGGAACAGAATCAGCAAGACATCCTATTGGGGCAAGTGTTCCATAAGGAAGTGTGCTGGGACCATTGTTATGGAATGTCTTACTTCAATGACCTTCATCTCATCCCAGAATCCCATGCATATGCAGACGACTGTACTCTGACATTTACTTATCCAAGAAAAGAAATGTCAGCTGCTCTAAGTTACATCAATCATCAGCTAAGAGCTATATCAGTTTGGGGAAACCGATGGCAGGTAACATTTGCACCTGAAAAAACACAAATGATGATGGTCTATTGGCACCATGATGGCAATGCCGTTGCAGTAGTAAGTATGAATGGGAGAGTGTTGGTACCTGGGGAAGAAGTTGATATCCTTGGGGTGAAATTTAACTCCATACTGACCATGAAGAACCACGTTGTAAATCTTGCAAACAAGGCAGCCAGGAAGCTTACAGCACTTCGACTTATCTTGCATCTGCTTGACAGTAGGGGTTGCAAGATTCTGTATGAGGCACAAGTACGCTCACTCTTTGAGTATGTTCCTCTTACTTGGTTTGTCTGCATCCTCTTTCCCCCCCTATCATCTGCGACTACTTGACAGTAGAGAGCAAGAGTCATCTCTCGCCTGGACCCATCCTGGATAGATCTGTCATTTCCGCAGAGCCTTCAACACAGGAGGGATGTGGGCGGCCTTACTGTTATGTACAAGGCCAATATTGTCAAAGTACCACACTTGGCTCCACTTCGAGGACAGCGAGAAGCAAGCTTCTATACCACAAGACGGGCAGCCAGTAATAACTTGACTCTGGTTGTACCTTTCTCCAGAACATCACTTCATCTGAGATCATTTATCTCCAGGATGACTCGAGTCTGGAACACGTTCGTACAGCATAATGATATCAACGAGATAAAGTCAGTTGATCAAATGAAAATGCTGACCCACAGATGGCTCCAACTTCATCCTGTGTTTCATAACAATAAAAATGCTTTCAACAGATCTTATGTATGTAACAGCTCTTAGCTTGTCAATAAAGTTAGGGATCGAACCCTGTGAAAAAAAAGAGGGAGAATAGTTTATAGCCTTGTATGTGGCATTCAGAGGCATTTCTCTCTTTTCAGGTTGAACCAGGTCTCCGTTATAGTAATAATATCTATATTACCTGCACTTGCAAGTAATATTAGCTCATCTATCTTATTTCTTAGACTCTTACTATTAGTATAGTAAACCTTAAGGGAGCTAGTCACCCTCTGCCCTCTACTGTCTCTGTTTGTTGATCAATTGCTTTGCCTTTACTGGCAACTATTTTTTGAATATTGTCTATGAAACATATCCCTCAGGTATCCTGGTAATATCTGCTGTTTTCAACCCTTGAACTGCAGCTTGACTGTTTCCCATACACACCCATACCTCTATAATCCATCAGTTTAAAGTCCTAGACAAGTGAGCAATGGTCCCCTTAGTCGAGTTGGCTAATGCAACCACTCCGGCCCCTGAGAGATGTACCCCATCTCTTGCATACAGATCACGTTTGCCATAAAATTTATCCCAGTTATCAATGAATGGGATTTCAAATTTCTTGTAGTACCTGTCTAGCCAGCAATTTACACCAATTTCCTTAGACATCCATTCATTGCCCAATTCCCTTCAAGGCAAGAATCTACTAATGATTGGGACCTCTCCCTTAGACCAAATTACATATATGGCTGACTTATACTTATTCATCAGCTCTTGTGTCCTGCCCTTCCCCATATCATTTCCACCAGCACTAAGACAGATAATGGGATTGTTCCCATTACCTGGCATAATATTATCCAACCTGTTGACCATATCAACACCAGCTCCTGGGAAGCACACTCTCTGTTTAACATTCCTATCTCTGTTACAGAAAGCACAGTCCACATATCTTAACTGAGTCACCCAGGGAAGTCAGTGGTACCTTTAACCTCGCTAACCACTGAAGTACACTCGTCCTGGAGAACAGAGAATCGATTTCCTACCTTCAGATCTTCTCTATTCAGCTTCCTTATATTGATACTTCTACCTTTAGTAGAGACCACATTCCACTAGAAGTGGTTGCCACTCTTCAACTCACTGCTGGTAACCTTTTCCTCCACACCGACTCCACCCTTTGTACACTCACTCCCAAATCCATCTAGGCGAATTTTCAGCCTCCTATTTTTTCTCTTGGAGAAGTAGTACCCCCTCCAACATTTTAACCTGAGATTCCAAAGCACTACAGCAAGCCATGTGCTCTATAACGCTCCATGCTGATCCCCAAGACAGCTAGGACTGGATGACCTTTCGTGACCACTGACCTCAGCGTGAAATATTTTCGAAATTATTGCCTACACAAATTTTCACTTGCCTTATTCGATAAGAAGAGCGTTGCTATTTAAGCCAAAATCGCAAGTTTTACCTATTCGGCACAACATATATATATATGTACAACCACCACGGTGAAAAGATAGTGATATTCCAAGCGCTTTCGTGCAGGTTACTGGTCATCGTATGGCTAAAGTCGTGTCAAGAAACTCTCTTTCCTGACGAATAAAACACCTTTTGTCGTGGAACGTGAGTCTTTTCCTCACTGCAATGATCAGTACGTCTGATGGCTGCAGCTGTGGGTTGTTGGTTAATGAGAGGGTTTAAAGCATATCACATACATTAGGGTGATTAAGGCTGCAGGTTACCTTCTCACTACACAAGAATACTTTAACCCTAAAAAATAGGATTTAAATAATCTCTCAGTATACATCTGTTGAGAGAAATTCACTTCACTATGTATATATCCTGCCCAGCTAAGGAAAGCGAACGAATCCACAAAAAAGTAATCTTGAAAAGATTCGTGTTGGGGGGGTTTAAAGCCTGTCTACTACACGAGGGTCATTAAAGCTACACGGTAACCTTTTCACCACTATACAAATATGCTTTAATCCCTAAAATAGGGATTATTGTAAACTCTCAGCATATATATGCTGAGAGAAATACACTTATCGGTGTATTTATCATGTACCCAGAAAAAGATGGATGGTGGTTATGCCTTATTTTAGTCCTTGAATGACAACGTTATTGAAATCTATACTACTATAAACTATATAAACCCACTCTTGCTAGGTACAAAAATAGTGTGAACTGAAACTATATACATTTTCCTTAATTATAAATAAAATATGATCGAACAATATATACAAATTATCCCTTGTAGGAAATTTATTTAAGTGATATTAATGTTTTACTAGAAAAAAAATATTCCACCAGGAAAATAAATTCGTCTCGTGATATTAAAAGAAAGTTTTCTAGAAAAGTTACCTAAGACCTTACCTTACTAGCAAGTAAAACATTTAAACACGCTAAAACGTCCACCAATATAATCATTATGGTAAAAGAAAAAAACAGTAATATACCTTGTATGGCAGTGACAAGTTGACTATTTTTTTACTGCGTGTTAAGCTCCAGTTGGGAATAAATAATTCATTGAGTGTACGCGAATGTTGTTTAAAATCTCTTGTTTTATACAAGTTTAGTAAAATTATTCTTAGGTAAAGTGTGTTTGATGAGAATCGTGGCAACATTTCGCTCACTTTTGAGGTTCACCATGCCATGAAAAAGCTCCACACTGAGTGAAACATCGTCAGATTGTGGACTTGTTCTACAAGCTGCCTTTTTTTCCCCCCTTGTACCAAACTGGTGGCACCATCTACTGGTTAAACCAAAGTTGTTGTTTTGGTTTGTGTGTGTTTCAAAACCTATCGACTGGTACCTCTCCTCAGGAGGATATCTTTCACTCATTTATCTGATATTTCTCTATTGATCTTTTTTTTCCACTTTATTTCCTACGTGTATGAGGAGCAAGACAAAGACAGTAAGTGTACTCTCCAACTTTATTATTATCGCAACTTGCACTGTACTTAAATTATTTTTATAATGAAAAGAAGTTTCGAAAAATGCAGACATTCGCATTATTTTTTATATTCTGCAATAAATTTTTTGGAATGAAAGCATTTTTAAATTAACGTGAGTCTGGCATCCCAGACACGACAGTGATGTATTATTGATAATGTTGGAGACAGCCAAGTTGGCTATCCAATAACTCATCTGTCATGGAATGGAACACTATTGGGAACCAGCAACACTGGTACTCTGGGAGGGTAGTTTAGAAACACACGTGAGCAAACACAAGGACATAGTTATTAGAAAAAATTTCTAATAGGACCGAAACGTTGTCTAATATATCCTAGTGTCTGCTCATGTCTTTCTAAACCAATTTGTGGGTATCTATTACCAAGGTTTAAACGACTCTGGGAGGGTAGTAAGTACGACACTGGGAAGGTAATACAAACTAACCAAGGAGGACAGTTTATATTACCCTAGGTAAGTTGATGGTTCTAACCTTCTAAGGGCAGTGTGTACTAAACTTTAAGAGTAGTTAACGCGTCGGTCTGGAGTTTTGAGACACACCCACCCGTGGTATGGTTTGAGAGTAGTTAGCCCTACCATGCGTGGTTAGAGCTTCTGTACCCTGGGAGGGTAGTTAGCTCTACCCAGGGACGATAGAGTACCCTGGGACAGGTGTTAGGAGCTACCCTTCACCTCCTTGCATCAAACCTGATTGCCTCCCATTGCCTAATAATAATAATACCCAATATTCCCGTTGGTTTCTCGTTAAATACCTAAACTACTGAGTAAGTTAATCATTAGTAGTTCCTTGCTAGAAAAACGAAAATATTACCCTACTAGCAGATCAGAGGTAGTACTATACTAAAAAAAAATAAAGCACTGCCTAGCTAGAATAGAAAAGAAAAGACGAAGAAAAGACAATTCCACTTTTTTTTTTTTGTCAGTCGTTTTCTCTATCTTTTTTTTCGCATTTTTATCTATCCGTCTGACTGCCTGTCAATACGTAGTTTTCTCACGTGTTCCTCTTTCTCTATTCAGTTGTTTGATTGTGTGTACGAGGCTTCCGCATTGGCCATGAATCTGTCTTGTTGGCGACGCCTCGTTAACTCGTCGCCCTGAGTAACAGAAGACCATGAAAATAATTGAAAACACCGTAGAAAACATACGACGTGAAGAATAATGTTCTTTGTACTTCGATCTATCTTAGGTAAAGTCGAGACATCCTAGAGAATATGTCGTATGATAAAACGCAGAAAATAGGATTATGCATTCACCCGAAGCTCACATCTTCCGTAACCTTTTTTTCTAAATTTACACCCTGTAGCTCTCAGTAGATTCAGAGCGAATAATCCATGAAAAAATCTATCGCTTTCGCCTTCGTACTAACAGTGTCTCGAGCTATATTACATATTGTCGAAACATCCTAGCTGTTATTGGACTCGGTATAGAATTCAGAATGATAAATTAGACACATATGCAACACTTGGGTATCTTTATTGTGGAAACGTTTCGCCACACAGTGGCTTCATCAGTCCAATACAAAGTATAAAGTTGTAAGGAGAGGAGTAGTTTGAGGTAATCAGTCCCTCGGCCTGGAGTCGATGTCTTCAGTCCATCAATCTGGTAGCATGTACAGCATAGGTTGTTGTTGTTGTTGTATGTTCGCCGGTACATCCGGCCCGGGTCTTCTCCAAATGGTGACCCGGCATTGGCCCCCTGGGTAGAGGGTGTCGGTCATCTTCTTTCTTTCTTGCTGTGGCTTCCCATGATGGGGAGTGTCTTCTGACGTCGCATCTTCATCAGCAGATCTTGGTACTTCAGGCTGTGGTTCTACCTACATAGGAAGAAGAAGGATGGGGGATAAGAAAGAAGGAAGTGAGAGGAAGAATAGCTGTAGCGGGTAGTCTTGGTCGTCGTCGGGGTTCTCCGGCGTCGTCATCGAGGGGGCGGGTGGGTGGCTAGGACTGGGAGCAGTGTCTCCAAGTCATGGGTGGCCAGGTAAACCAGCCGGGCTGCTTTGTCCTCGCGGGTCAGATCCCCAGGTGCCATCGGGAAGTGCCTGCGGCGGATGGACGTCGTCGCAGGACAGTCAAGCATGTAGTGAACTAGAGGCTTTGGAACCATCCGGTCGCAGTGGCGGCAAAGCTCCTCACTCATGCGTTCGATGAGGCGCTTTGCAGTAGGGCAACGGAGGTTGCTTATATACTGTAGACAGGTGAGGTGAAGCAGCAGGAGGCGGGGTCATAGTAGTACCATCCACTAGTCGAAGTAGGTCTTCGTCCAAAGGTTGGACAAGTGTTGATTGTGTACTTGCTACCAGATTGATGGACTGAACACATCGACTCCAGACCGAGGGACTGATTACCTCAAACTCCTCCTCTCCTTACAACTTTCTACTTTGTATTGGACTGATGAAGCCACTGTGTGGCTAAACGTTTCCTCAATAAAGATACCCAAGTGTTGCACATGTGTCTAATTTATAACTCGTCGGTTCTCTGAACCATTCATCTACAGAATTCAGGATGTATATTAGTACATTCATCGTGCAGTTTAAAGTCATGACATCTGTCCGAATTGCAAGAAAGTATACGACGTTGTTAAGAATATATATCGTCCCTCGAGTCATCTGTGGTGAAATCGAAATATGTTAGCTCGATTGGTAGCGCACTCAGCTCACACACTGAGGTCCGGGGAGTCGATCCCCGGTAAGAGTGGAAACGTTAGGACGTGTTCCCTTGAACATTATTATAATAAAAGAAGCGCTAAACCACAGGGGTCATACAGCCGTGTTCCCTTGAGACACCTGCTGTCCCTGTTCACCTATCAGTAAAATAGGTACCTGGGTGTTAGTCGACTGGTGTGGGTCGCATCATGGGGTCAAAATTGACCTAATTTGCCCGAAATGCTCTGCATAACAAGGGGCTTTATATCTATTATGTTTGATCTCAGCAAAGTCTGTAAACATCGTACATGTTCTTCTAGAAATAAAAATTAACAGTAATAAGTCGAAAGACTCTGTGCAGAACACATGATGCAGAGAATTATTTTCATCGTAACCAGATCTGTGTCACACGAACCCAGATATCCTCAAGCCATCAAGGGGATGCACACAAAACAGGTGTATAATATATGCGCAGTGGTCTCCACAATCTCAAAAATTCGCGAGGAACGAGAAAAGTTTTACCTGCAATTTTCTGAAGTATTTCGTCGTTGCTCTGGAGTTAATGCTCTCCAACATGCATTATCCAGGAATATTTACCGAGATATATATCATACTGGAGGGGCTTTCTGAATCCCGTAAAAGTTGTTTTGCAAGTCAAATGAAAGTGGCCTGGATTATGACTCCCAGTGATCGTCTGATGGCATGTATACATTTATTGCCTTATTTTTGTCTGTGACTGTTTGGTGGTATCTTCCTATATGTGAGATATATATATATATATATATATATATATATATATATATATATATATATATATATATATAACATTATCTTTGATGAAACAGTTTTTCTGTACATATTAAAAACTAAGATTTAAAGAATAAAGATATATACATTCTTTTATAGAGCCCTAAAAATATTAATAGTGACAAATAGGCATATTTTACAATAAAATGTGTATTTTTTTTTTTTTAATTTACAGAAAACGACTAAAGTTGTCCACTGGTTACGAAAATGCGGACTTCTGAGAAAATATCCTTGAGAGTATAGGAAGTCCTTAGGAATAAAGTCATTGTTTTGTTTAGCCCCCAGGATCCCAGAGAAAAAATGGCCGACAGGTAACAGGATTCGACTCCACGACAAAAGTATCCCTCATCTTTCTAGAAATATGAAATGAACAAGGCTTTTCCCTAGGCCACGGCGCTCGTAAACTGAAGTACAGGCAAGCATCACTAACATGTATAGTATCCAGGGTTATGGAGAAGGTTAGTGTTTCTTTAGTCTCAGGGAGGTTGAAAAGTGGAATGACTTGGAAGAGGAAGTGGAGGAAAACTCAATTCACAGCTTCAAGAGTAGATACGACGAGGCTCAAGAAACTAGAAATATGTGATGCTGGTCAAAGCAGTTTATATAGTTAAGTAAAAATCACCCTCTCTCTCTCTCAAAAAAAAAAAAAAAAAACTTTTGACAATCTTGAACTAAAACCTGCACAAACACGTGGAAACCACTGAACACAACAAATCCCATACAACACAAGACACAACAAATCCCATACAACACAAGACACAACAAATCCCATACAACACAAGACACAACAAATCCCATACAACACAAGACACAACAAATCCCATACAACACAAGACAACAAATCCCATACAACACAAGACACAACAAATCCCATACAACACAAGACACAACAAATCCCATACAACACAAGACACAACAAATCCCATACAACACAAGACACAACAAATCCCATACAACACAAGACACAACAAATCCCATACAACACAAGACACAACAAATCCCATACAACACAAGACACAACAAATCCCATACAACACAAGACACAACAAATCCCATACAACACAAGACACAACAAATCCCATACAACACAAGACACAACATTCACACTAAGAACGTGTGGCCGATATGATTGTCAGCTGTTACTCAAACTTTTTTTCGAATTCCCTTCCTAACCTTCCCTACTCCCTTCAAAGCCCTTCTATTCCCCTTCCCAGAAAAAATAAATAAAATCCAGTGCAGAGAATAAGACTTGATGCTGGAATAGTGTGGGTTATGGAGGGCCTTCTCGTAAAGTGTGAGAGCGGGACCAGCAAACAATACTAATGGAGGTGGGTCTGGGGTCTCCTATTACTCCTTGAAGATTAACGAGTGTAATTCACGGTAAGTAAATCTAAGTTTGCTTAGCCGTTAGGAAATAGTTGGCTGTGACGAGACGGATCACAATGTTTATTTAAAAGAAATATGTTAGGTGTTAAATGTTACACGAAGCTAACTTACGAAGCAGTTATAATGTTTTATCCATAATATTCGAGCTTTACCATGATGCATATTAAGCCCAAAGAAATTTAGATTGATTTTTTTATGTAAATACACTAATAATACAAAATAATAATAATCAAAATAATAAATATTATTATTATTTTTCATTTCCATTTCTTTCCTTCTCCATCTTCAGTACTCTTTCCAAGGAAGCCAGATGATCTTTAGGAGTGGATTTATCATCATTATATCTGTGCTGGCGCTCATTTAAGACACTTGACCACTTTCAAATTACACAGAGGTGCCTTGTTTTCAATTACAGATTTTTGGGTAATTCGCACGATGAATCGCGTCATTTTCTTCCTATGTAAACATTTTTTTTCAATTGCCAATTGTTTTAAATCGACTTTTTTTACGTAACTTATCAACTCACCTCCTTTCTACTTGACTTATGACTTGCTCCATTCCTTATTGAAAAGAAGACACAATAAAACACACACAGTAAAGACAACTTTTCGCTCAACGAAGGCTGGAACGTCACAATAAAAGCGAAATGCGTCTTTTCTTCAAGAATGTTGACAGCAAACCATTTTGATCGTGTTCCAATACTTTCATGTTTCCTGTGACGCTCTATTCTTTTAATACTGGTTTTGACTTATCTTTTACCACTAACTCGTTTTTGTTGTCCCAGAACCTCTTATCCACATGTACTCGAAACACCACATATTCATTTTTCCCAATTCTGCTATTCCTTTGTATTTTATCAACGCCTCAGTGTATGAACCATGAACTCAACCACAGAAGTGGGTGTAATTGGGAGGCAGGTCTGTGTGGCACTTAGGCAAGATTCGTCAGGAAACAGAACAAGGGTTTCCTGACGCTGGCCTGAGTCATATGCTGACCCGCAACTGGAGCTCTTGGTCATCAGACCGAGGCCTTCCACTGGCTTGCCCCTCCAACCAGTTTTATAAGTTAATATTAGCTTTTAGGTATATATTCTAGCGCTTAGCGAACAGACGATAAAATCTCCATTACTCTCTCTCCGCTTAATGCCCCACACAGGTGAGGAGCTTTACATAAATCTGAAAATCTCTTCTCCTGAGTAGAAATTTCTCCTGTGCCTCCCAGGACTGGCAAGCCAATCAATCATCTTCTGTTGACTCCTTTCACTTTCCTTTATTAGTGAACAGCATCCAGGAGCTTTTTCTGGACCGTAGTTTGGTAAATTCCTGTTTCCTCCTCACCTAGAAATACACACATGCGCAACAACTGGGTATCTTTAATTTGCAGACGTTTCGCCATCCAGTGTCTTTAACAATACAAGAACATAATGTGAAGACTGCAAAAATATATATACAAAAGACGAGGTAATCAGTCCCATTGCCTAGTTTGAGGGAATGATCACCCCATCGTTTGTATATAGTTTCTGCAGTAGGGGTCTCCTACCTAGGGTCATATCCTCCAGGCACTCCTTCCTAGCATCATATCCCCACAGGTACTCCTACCTGCATCATATCCCCACAGGTACCTACCTAGCATCATATCCCCCAGGTACTCCTACCTAGCATCATATCCCCCACAGGTACTCCTACCTAGCATCATATCCCCCACAGGTACTCCTACCTAGCATCATATCCCCACAGGTACTCCTACCTAGCATCATATCCCCACAGGTACTCTACCTAGCATCATATCCCCCACAGGTACTCCTACCTAGCATCATATCCCCCACAGGTACTCCTACCTAGCATCATATCCCCACAGGTACTCCTACCTAGCATCATATCCCCCACAGGTACTCCTACCTAGCATCATATCCCCCAGGTACTCCTACCTAGCATCATATCCCCCAGGTACTCCTACCTAGCATCATATCCCCACAGGTACTCCTACCTAGCATCATATCCCCACAGGTACTCCTACCTAGCATCATATCCCCACAGGTACTCCTACCTAGCATCATATTCCCCACAGGTACTCCTACCTAGCATCATATCCCCACAGGTACTCCTACCTAGCATCATATCCCCACAGGTACTCCTACCTAGCATCATATCCCCACAGGTACTCCTACCTAGCATCATATCCCCACAGGTACTCCTACCTAGCATCATATTCCCCACAGGTACTCCTACCTAGCATCATATCCCCACAGGTACTCCTACCTAGCATCATATCCACCCAGGTACTCCTACCTAGCATCATATCCCCCACGGTACTCCTACCTAGCATCATATCCCCACAGGTACTCCTACCTAGCATCATATCCCCACAGGTACTCCTACCTAGCATCATATCCCCACAGGTACTCCTACCTAGCATCATATCCCCACAGGTACTCCTACCTAGCATCATATCCCCACAGGTACTCCTACCTAGCATCATATCCCACAGGTACTCCTACCTAGCATCATATCTCCCACAGGTACTCCTACCTAGCATCATATCCCCACAGGTACTCCTACCTAGCATCATATCCCCACAGGTACTCCTACCTAGCATCATATCCCCACAGGTACTCCTACCTAGCATCATATCCCCACAGGTACTCCTTACCCCTCCTAGCATCATATCCCCACAGGTACTCCTACCTAGCATCATATCCCTACAGGTACTCCTACCTAGCATCATATCCCCACAGGTACTCCTACCTAGCATCATATCCCCCACAGGTACTCCTACCTAGCATCATATCCCCACAGGTACTCCTACCTAGCATCATATCCCCACAGGTACTCTACCTAGCATCATATCCCCCACAGGTACTCCTACCTAGCATCATATCCCCACAGGTACTCCTACCTAGCATCATATCCCCACAGGTACTCCTACCTAGCATCATATCCCCACAGGTACTCCTACCTAGCATCATATCCCCACAGGTACTCCTACCTAGCATCATATCCCCACAGGTACTCCTACCTAGCATCATATCCCCCACAGGTACTCCTACCTAGCATCATATCCCCACAGGTACTCCTACCTAGCATCATATCCCCCACAGGTACTCCTACCTAGCATCATATCCCCCACAGGTACTCCTACCTAGCATCATATCCCCACAGGTACTCCTACCTAGCATCATATCCCCACAGGTACTCCTACCTAGCATCATATCCCCACAGGTACTCCTACCTAGCATCATATCCCCACAGGTACTCCTACCTAGCATCATATCCCCACAGGTACTCCTACCTAGCATCATATCCCCCACAGGTACTCCTACTAGCATCATATCCCCACAGGTACTCCTACCTAGCATCATATCCCCACAGGTACTCCTACCTAGCATCATATCCCCACAGGTACTCCTACCTAGCATCATATCCCCACAGGTACTCCTACCTAGCATCATATCCCCACAGGTACTCCTACCTAGCATCATATCCCCACAGGTACTCCTACCTAGCATCATATCCCACAGGTACTCCTACCTAGCATCATATCCCCACAGGTACTCCTACCTAGCATCATATCCCACAGGTACTCCTACCTAGCATCATATCCCACAGGTACTCCTACCTAGCATCATATCCCACAGGTACTCCTACCTAGCATCATATCCCCACAGGTACTCTACTAGCATCATATCCCCCACAGGTACTCCTACCAGCATCATATCCCCACAGGTACTTCCTACCGAGCATCATATCCCCACTGGTACTCCTACCTAGCATCATATCCCCACAGGTCTCCTACTAGCATCATATCCCCCAGGTACTCCTACCTAGCATCATATCCCCACAGGTACTCCTACCTAGCATCATATCTCCCACAGGTACTCCTACATGCATCATATCCCCCAGGTACTCCTACTAGCATCATATCCCACGGTACTCCTACTAGCATCATATGCCCCAGGTACTCCTACCTAGCATCATATCCCCCAGGTACTCCTACCTAGCATCATATCCCCCAGGTACTCCTACCTAGCATCATATCCCCCAGGTACTTAAGCTTAGTAAGTAACTAACAACCAGCTTAGTGAATATTCTCTGCCCATCGGAAAAATCATGGAGGATCTTACATGGTTTGCATTCATTTTCCTAGTTATCAGATCTTCCCAATTCAAGCTCCTCCCCACCTATCCTCCTTTTTCTCTCTCTCTCAAGCTGCTCCCTCTCATGATTCTCTCATCCTTCTCCCTCTCATGCGTCTCTCCCTCTCATGCGTCTCTCCCTCTCATGCGTCTCTCCCTCTCATGCGTCTCTCCCTCTCATGCGTCTCTCCCTCCATGCGTCTCTCCCTCCCATGCGTCTCTCCCTCCCATGCGTTCCCCTCCATGGTCTCTCCTCCCATGCTCTCCCTCCATGCGTCCTCCCTCCATGGTCTCTCCCTCCCATGGTCTCCCCCCTCCCATGCGTCTCCCTCCATGTCTCTCCTCCATGCTCTCTCCTCCCATGCGTCTCTCCCTCCCATGTCTTCCCTCCCATGCTCTCTCCTCCATGTTCTCCTCCCATGCTTCTCCTCCATGCTTCCCCTCCCATGCTCTCCTCCCATGCTCTCCTCCATGCTCTCTCCCTCTCATGCGTCTCTCCTCCATGCGTTCTCCTCTCATGCTTTCCTCTCATGCGTCTCTCCCTCATGCTCTCTCCCCCCATGCTCTCTCCTCCATGCTCTCTCCTCTCATGCTTCTCCTCTCATGCTTCTCTCTCATCTTCTCCTTATGCTTTCCCTCTCATGCTCTCTCCTCTCATGCTTCTCCTCTCATGCGTTTCCCTTCATGCTTCTCTCCTCTCATGCTTTCCTCTCATGCTCTTCCTCTCATGTCTTCCTCTCATGCTTTCCCTCTCATGCGTCTCCTCTCATGCTTCTCTTCATGTTTCCCTCTCATGCTTTCCTCTCATGCTTCTCTCCCTCTCATGCTTCTCTCCCTCTCATGCTTCTCTCCCTCTCATGCTTCTCTCCCTCTCATGCTTCTCTCCCTCTCATGCTTCTCTCCCTCTCATGCTTCTCCCTCTCATGCTTCTCCCTCTCATGCTTCTCCCTCTCATGCTTTCCTCTCTGCTTTCTCCTTCATGCTTTCTCCTCTCATGCTTCTCTCCCTCTCATGCTTCTCTCCCTCTCATGCTTCTCTCCCTCTCATGCTTCTCTCCCTCTCATGCTTCTCCCTCTCATGCTTCTCCCTCTCATGCTTCTCCCTCTCATGCTCTTCCTAATCCATACTCTTCATAAAAAGGATCTCCGATTTATGTTGCATTTTGATAAGAGTCGTGGATATATTTTGATTTAGTCCCGGTTCTCTGCCTTCCGATTCGAACCATCAAAGGAATTGATGCAGACGGCAGAGATTCATCTAGTTTTTTGATGATTTAGATCACCCAGGCTGTTGGTGATAGATTATGGTGAGCTGGAAGAGCCAGGTTTGTGGGTGTGAGCTTGTGGTGAGCTGGAAGAGCTAGGTTGTTGGTGTTAGCTTGTGGTGAGCTGGAAGAGCCAGGTTGTTGGTGTTACCTTGTGGTGAGCTGGAAGAACCAGGTTGTTGGTGTTAGCAGGGTGTATTGAAATGAATATCTTATACCTTTGCCGAGTTCCGAGAGTTCTTTATTACCGTAGCCTGGTTCATCTGGTATTTGCCTGGTTAACCAGGCTGTTGTCCCACATATTACTAAGTACTCAGCTTGATGCTGAGCACTTAGTACTTAGTACTTCCTCCCGATGAACAGGTAGGTACATCCCTTCCCATGATTAACTAACCCCCCCCCCCCCGCCTCTTCCCCATGATAAGATAATCATCTCTCCCCATGAGCAGCTAGCCACGAAACCTCTCATGACCAGCTGGTCACCCCTTCCCATGAGATAACCCATCCTCCCATGAACACTTAGGCACATCTCCCCATTAGCAGCTGGTCATCCTTACTCCCCATGACCAGCTGGTTATATCCCAATGAACATCCGATCACGTCTCCCCATATATACTCCTAATGGGGAGGTGGCTATCCCCATTCCCCTACCCATCACCAAGCCAGACTCTGCTGGCTCACAAGGAAGTCTTTCCAGAGTGATTGACAAGCTTGTGAAGGCTTTTATCCAGGCTTCCTTCCTTTATGCTCACCGACAGACTTGTACTCACCGAGCTGTGTTTGTAGGGGTCGAGTCACGGTTCCTGGCCCTTCTCTTAAACTACAATCACTTGTTCAATCTCTTTTTGAAGCTTCCCAAGGTTTAAGACTCCATCACACTACTCTGAAGATTGTCACATGCAGCATTCTCCACCTGACTCGGCATTCTCTACCTGACTAGGTCCTATAAATACTCTTGAATCTTGTATCCAGGTAGATCTGTTTGTGACTCGATAAAGCCACTGCGTGGGCGAAACGTTGTCAATAAAGTATCACATTATACTGCTTATGTGTTTATTTTTCCATTGTGTCGGTATTTTATACCATTTCCAGAATATGGCTAACAGAAACTGGAACCTGACAATTCTCACAGAGTGGGACAGGGGGCCTCTCCACGAGATACCCGTGAGTAAGATGTGTGTGTCCAATGCAAAGACGGGAGAGCGTATAAGATGACCAGAAACCAATACTTGGTTTAATAGAATATAATTTATGATGTAGCAGATCAGAAAAACGTTGTTGCCAACAGTTGCGAAGTGGGTAGGAATTGCAGCAAAACAGTCTGTGAATGGAACATCTCTATATGAAACTGGAAGGTCATGTACTACTGATCGTACAGGAGTGTCTGCCTGTTCATTGCCCTGTACATCAACAGGACTGAGAAACCAACAAAACAATATTTTTGAGCTTGCTAGAGATACGGCGTTACCAAAGTTGGATACGAAGAACCAGGGGATGAGGTGTGTCAAATTTTCTTATAGCCTGTAAAGCACTAAGAGAGTCTGAAACTACCACATATGGTGACACAGGCATAGATGCAATACGGGTAAGTGTTACGAGAATGGTATACAATTCAGCCGTAAAAATGCTAGCCGAGAATAAATGCCCTCGCACTACGCTGTCCGGAAACAATGCTGCGAATCCGATGCCATCAGAAGACTTGGAACCATCGGAGTACACTGTGATGGCATGAGAATGAGATCGGAAGTCTTTAAGAAAACGGGAGGGAGAAGCCACCATTGGCAGTTGGGCTTTCACACATGGCAGTGGGAAAGAACAGACACGAACTGTCGGAACTTCCCAAGGGGAAAGGGAAAAGTTAGATGCTACATGAACATAGAATAGCAAAGTCATCAACATATAGTGATGACCAAATATTGCATGGAAGAATAGATGCCAGATCATTTATAGCAAGGAGAAAGAGTGTTGTGCTCAGAACACCTCCCTGGAGGACACCTTCAACTTGAACAAAGTCCGGGAAAGCATATTATTAACTCAAACACGGAAATATCTTTCAGTTAAGAAGTTCTTAATGAAAAATGATAGATTGCCTCGGAGGCCTAAGGAGTGGACCTGGACCAAGATATTATACCTCCAAGTTGAGTCATATGCCTTCTCAAGGTCAAAAAAGATGGCAATACCCGAGTGGTTATTGACAAAGGCATTATGAATATATGTATCTAAGCGTAGTAAGGGGTCAATGGTAGAACTAACCTTACGAAAGCCATATTGACTAGTGGAGAGACTGTTGTGTGTCTTTAAATACCACATCAAGCGTCTATTTACCAGACGTTCCATCACCATGCAAACTGCACTAGTAAGAGCAATGGGATGATAATGGGAGGTATCATGTCCCGTAGTACCTGGTTTGCAGAAAGGAAGAACAATGGCAGATTTTCACAGCTGGGGAAGAACTCCCTATGACCAAATAAGATTAAAGAGTCGTAAGAGGACTGCAAGAACTGACTGATGTAAATGCTGTAGCCGGCTACAGCATTTACATCAGTCAGCTTTTGCCGTCAGCCCAGCTGCTGCTGACCGGCAAGCTGAGAGTGTTGTCTCCAGTTCCAGAAGTGTAAAAAGCACGTTATAAGATTCTTCTCTGATAGAAGAAAAGTTTATGGGCTCTATATCTTGGCCCAGGTCCACTCCTTAGGCCTCCGAGGCAATCTACCAGACTTTGAGGAACGAAACGTGGGGCACATATAAAGCCCCTGGGAGATACAGACAAGTTGATTACCAATTTCAGTGGCAACATCAAGAGGATTTGCTATATCGGCACTGGCAACCTGAAGAACAGGAGCCGGGTCAGGAGAGTATTTACCACTCAGTTTCCGTACTTTTTTCAAGACTGTACTCATAGAGGAAGCATTAGTGACGGTAGAAAATTCTGCCAGCAAGTGCATTTAGCATCATGGATGACACGGTGAGTGACCGCTCTCTTCTGCTTAAAATCAAGGAATCTCTGTGGTTCTATTGTACCAGTACCTGCCCCACTCAGCACGTTTCAAACACACTGCCTGAGCACAAGCTGGAGACCACCAAGGCACGCACTTCTGAGAATGCTTGCCCGAGGTTTGGGGTATAGAATGTGAAGCTGCGGTTAAAACTGAGGTCGAGATGTGTAAAAGCTCATCAATGGAGGACGAAGATGAAACCTCACTAAAAGCAGTTAGATGCGAGTAAAGGTCCCAATTTGCTTGGTCAAATTGGCAGTGTTGGCTACGAGGTGGTGAATACAAAGGAGAAATAAGGATGATTGGAAAATGATCGCTGTCATGCAGGTCTGGGAGGACAGACCAGGTGAAGTCTAATACAGTTGAGGAAGAGCAAATCTAGAGATCGATGCAAGAGAGAGAATGAGTACGAGGATCAAAATGGGTGGGAGTACCCATATTTAAAACATGGAGGGGGAGAGATGCGAGGAAAGCCTCCAACTGAATGCTGCAGGAGTCACAGTGAGACCTCCCCAGAGGAAATGGTGGGCATTAAAATCGCCAAGTAACATAAGTGGTGGCGGTATGGAAGAAACCAGAATTGCGACATCTGGGATAGATAAGGCCCAAGAAGGAGAGAGATACAAAGAAAAGATGGTATACCACTTATTCAAGTGGATAAGGCTGCAGTGTAGTGCAGCGAAGTATGAACACTGATTTGATGGTGTGGAATACTGGTGCGAATAAGGTTCCATTGGGAAAACGATCCGATGTATATAATAAATCATTGCCCGAGATGGGATGGATAACAGCAGAGCGTAATTTGGGTTCTTGTCAACAAACACAAACAGGAGAAAACGGGGAGAGCAACACCTCTGAGGCTGCAGATATTCCACTGTAAATAAGTCATGATTTGCGAAGAGAAAGATACAGGAAATCTGAAGGTAGAGGTATCTATGGACTAGTAGGGTTAGAAAAGTCCACATGTGGAGGTAGTGGAAAAAAATTAAGCAGCGAAGGATTGGGATGCTGCAAAGGAAGGAATTGTGCAGACGGAGAAGAGTGAAGAGCAGGAACAGGAGGTGGATCGGTGTCCATCAATGGTCAAGTCTCCTCAATATATTCTGAGATAGCTTCAAGTTTTTCAGAGAACAAGGACGTTGTATGTGGTAAAAATTTGGAGATGGAAGGAGAAGGGTGAGTAATGTTTGTGGCAACGATGGACTGTACCTAAGTAGGGGGGAGGAAGCGACCTGGGAGGGGGCAGAAAAGGAACAAACTTGGGAAGGGACAGGGTAAGAGGTACTGTACGAGGAGGAGGATGAACCTCCACACTCGTAACAGCCAGTTAGAGGTGAAGAACCGGGTACAGAGAATGGAAAGGAAAAATGTGCAGGCTGCAGAAGGGAAGGAGGGGTGAAAGGAGATTTTAACAATGGGGATTTTTTGGACTTCGGAGAACGAGAGGGGCGATGGGAGGTGGTGATGTATGAGGTCTTGTAAACACACAAACTTGTGAGTGAGAAGAGGAAGAGGTGAGAACAGAATGACATGTCGAGGTAGGGACCTCTGAGTCCAGGACAGCAAAAGAATTAGAGGCAGGGGTGACTGTGGAAGGGGTGAGACCATAGAGGAGGCTGCAGAAGTTGGGACTCCAGAGGTGGGGGGACGTTTAGTAACTCGTGAATAAGAAATATAGGGAAGTCTCCCTTGGAGGCATAGATGAGAGACTGCTATAGCATATGGAAAGCTTTCTACCTCTGAGACAACGGATTTCTCGCTCATTTAAATAAACTTGACAACGGCGAGAGTAAGATGAGTGAGCCTCATGACAATTAAGGCAAGAGGGAGGTAGACTACAAGACGAATTGATATGGTCGTCGGCACCACAGACTAGACATTCAGCCATGGACCTGCAATATTTTGCTGAATGACCAAAACGGCAGCAATTTCTACACTGTTGCAGTGTAAGGATCACCTTTCAAACTTGTAAACAGTGTCCCACAATATAAACAGAGGACGGATGCTCACGGCAGTCAAAAGTTAAGTGAGCTACATTGTCCTCTCTGCCTGCAGGCAGGGAGGACATAAGTGTCTACTTTGAGGATTGGGAGGTCTTGGACCTCAAGCTGTTCCAGAATGTCATTACCACATGTCTGGAAATTCTGTTGGACAATGGTAGGGGAAGAATGACAGTACCACTACAAGAATTGAGGGAATGATGTTTTTCAATAGTTACAGGAATTGCATCGATGGTTGTAAGGAAAGATCGTGAGCTTGGCTACCATTCTGGACAGTGATGGTGCATGTACCACTCTTGAGAGTATGAAATGATATACATGTATCTCTACCAACATGGCATAGGAGTGCCTTGCCAATACTATGGTCAGAAAGATAGGCAGTAGAGGAAGTCGGTCGTAGAGTAAAAAACTTAGTCCATTGTGTGTTTTGAAACAGTGTGTATGGAGAGTGCGTGATGTACCGGTCTTTACTGAGTAGAATGAGAAGGAAGCGAAGTATCATCAGGTAATGGGTGTTTAGGTGTGAGACCGGAGATGGTCCGACGTGGAAACGGGTGGGGGATCTGAAAATTGCTGCACCGCACCGTAGAGGGAGAAGCCGGAAACATGGTCAAAGTACGGAGGTCAGACATGTCAAATGAGTCAGTCAGAAACGCAGTACCTGAAGTGGGTGACGAAATGGCACCAGCAAGAGGTACAGGGGAATTAGAAATGTCCAAAGAGTGGTCAAATAATGAGGCAGGCTCAGAACAGGGTGCTGTATCACGAAGGGGCCCAGGAGAAGCAGGTTCATGGATTTGAGACTCCATGGAGAACGTGGAGGAATAGCTTCTAGGAGGAATGAAAGGGCTGTAAATCCCTATCCGCGCCCAAGAGGATCCCAGCACTGCTAGTAGTGCAGATGCAGCATGGAACCCACGTCTTATTCTACCCTTCATGCCAGTAAACCAGCAATCCGGGATAGCAACGTCACATCCACCGAGCCACCTCGGTGGACAAAAGAGAAGGCGGTGGGACACCTGCCACAAAGCATACCTCCTTTGGCCACCCCCAGAATCCGACAAACAGCCTCCAGAGATACACCTGTCAACCGGAAGACACCCAAAGCCACTCCCTGGGAGACCTTAAAGGGATCGGGACATCTCCAGGTGATCCAGATTCCACGGCAAACTACACCATTGCCAAGGACCTCAATGGAATGGGATGGACCCGGGTAAGCTTTCCCCTACCTAGGAACTAGTGCCTGTGGGAAGAATCCCAAAGGCTGAAAATAGGAAGTGGATAGAGGAGGGATGGGGAGGAGGAGAGGGAGGAAAGAGAAAAAGGGGGGATGGGGAGGACGGGATAGGGAAGGGAGGATTAGGGGGTAATTAGATTCGGTCTGAGGGAGGAGGCCAAAAGGTTAATTCCTCAGACCAAGAGTCTCTCCACCGCGCCAAGGAGCCCCCTCTTGAAGAGGCACAATGGTACAGAGAACATCCTCGACGACTTTATTGCCTGATGACTTTTCGAGTGAGAAAGGTTGGGTTTGAGAAGAACCTACTTAGCATGAGCCAGTAGGCTTTCTAAAGTGCTTCCTAATGATTACATTTTTGCTTCTGCTTGTGGTCCCCGCCACTTCTGTCGATTTTTTTAATTATACGCCTCACCTTTGGTAGTATATGCGTCTCCATACTGTTGCTTTAGATTCACATTGTTCCAGACAATGGAGCCAACTTCATGCTGAGGGACTGACTGCCTCATAACTACTACTTCGAAGGTGGACTGTGTTATATTATATATATATATATATATATATATATATATAGGGTTTTTATTTCTCCACTGCTTCTGCTGCCCCCTTATGTATTCGATTGTATCCAACTAAAAAGTTAAAATTTTTGAATATAGATACCTAACTGCTGCACATGTGTCTTCCTTGTCTACGGAGGGTGTTGGTAAGGTTTTGAAGACTCAAACTTCAAGGAAAACAAAGACTAGATTTCCCCGAAGATGTGTGTCTGGAAAAGATTTAAGTCCGTTTAGCATTAGAGTTAGAGTTGATAAAATCTGAGGGATAACAAAATGCGATGAGTGGAAATTTCATTGTCAAGAAATTGAGGGTCATAGTTGCGGAGGGGACGAAGGAAAAGAGGAAATTTATTTTCTTAACATTAGTATATGAAAAGTAATTTATGTATATCCTACTGCGCACTGGCATACAGAAGGCAAAGAAAAGCCAGTCATTGAGCTCGGACTGTTCTCTCAAATACTTTGGTGGAACTGGCAGCTCTGTTTCTGTGACAGACTTTAAGAACACAATAAATGTGTTCGCCTTGGCGACAGCAACAATGCTCTCTTGTGTATGTCAGAGATCACAGTCAGGTCAGAGATCACAGTCAGGTCAGAGATCACAGACATCCTATTTATTGTTCCTTTGCTAATACTAACTACCCTACTCACGAAATCTTAACACGAGTGCAGACAAATTACAGAATGGATGAATCTTAGAGTCAGCTGACCGAGTGGTTAACACACTGGTCTAAATTTTAGGGCTCTCCTGTCATGGGTTAAATCCCCACCCATTTCTGATTTAACTACTCTTCTAGCCTTAAAACAAATAAAAAATAAACGCCTTCTTGTTCAAGTAGCTATTATACAAGATTTTTTAGAATTAATCTTAGTTCTGGCGTTGTTTAGGAGGTCGGCTGCCTTTCCCGTTATACTGGGTGACCCAAAATTCTGGACACACAGGAAATATTACTAATATCCTGTTCTTTTCCCGCAGTTACTGCATTGTGTTCATGTGAATCTTGCAAAGCTCGTTGAACTTTGCATCGCTAATGGTGGACAACGTGTTGAAGATATTATTCATTAAAATTACTTAATAGTTATTATAAAAATGCAATTTCGCCTGTGTCCAGACTTTTGGGACACCCTGTATTGTCAAATGATCTTAACCGGGCAATATCTAGTGTACTATTTTTGTCTTTTATGTCTTCGAGTACAAAATACACGAAAGAAATAACATTGCTCTCTGCTATTTTCGACACCGTCTTGAATATGCTACCCTATTCTGGTCCCTTAATTATGTGAAGACGAAGATGAACTGAAAAGGGAAGAGAAGAGCAGCTAAACTCATGCCATCACCAAGGACCAAACTATATTAAGGAAACTTAAATCACTTAACATGTTTTCGCTCAAAAAAATGGATACAAGATGATCCGCATTCATGTTTTAGGGATAATAAAAATTCAATTTGCAATGTGATACAGTTATGTGAAACAGTGGTCTGAAACGCCATTGCATGAAGCTTAACACTAATGCGGTTATGGGCTTTATCGTAGTTGTGGAGCACCGGAATTTTCTACGCACTGAAGTAGTTGACCCCAAATTAATTCAATCATTTACGTACCGCGTGGACGCAATATTAGATTGTACTAGGCAATGGCCGACCGTTTAGTGGCTACCAGAATTCTGGTTGCCGCTATCCGGAATATCTAACTGTTCACATCCACCCCAGCACACTATATTGAAATAGAACTTGGGGTAAACTGAACTGTGGTGGCGGTAGAGTAACACGACCAATAACAGTATAGTACTAATGTAGTGGAGGAAATTGTAACCCTTGTCTTTCATCCATTCTCTTTTCCCAATCAATTTCCTGGCAAAGTTTTCCTGTGTGGTATGGTAAATTTTCCTACAGTTTCATACCACAGGTAACGAGAACGTTTCGCATTAGCAGCCATTTCTCAACTAGAGAGAAAATATATAGTTCTCACTCGAAATAGACGATAGTCTTTTATCAGCAGATAGTTTCGTCATGGGATTTAGACCTCTTACCAGAGTAAAAAGTGTTGAACATCTATCCGTAGTATCATTTCAACTCAAAATAAGAACTACTAACTTTTTAATTTTGTAATGAAAGACATTAAGTTTATATGGCAAGCCTTAAATTTCTTTGAAAACGTTATTAGTAAAAAAATAAAAGAATCAAAATGAGTGAGTAAATTTACGTGGTTTAAAAGTCATATTTGCGTATCTCTTGAAATCCCTTATTTTCGTATCACTGTAAAATCACGATAGAGCCCAAACTCCCATGCAATATCCAATTATTTTGTCCGCTTACTCTAAATGCAAATTTGATGTGGTCGACACGAGGAACACAAACGACCGTGTGTAAACTGAAAAAAAAGGAAAAAAAAGGCCCAATACCGTGACTGGAGACTGAAACTTAAGATGTTTCGGTCATACTTGGACCTGCCTCTCACATGTTGGGGTCCAATAGACAGGATGTTACCACCTATGGTGTTAGAAACTATTAATATCGAGAAACAAAGGCCTTAATATTTTCCTTTTCAAGGTATTAAATGTGACTTATGTATCAAAATGTTAGGCGGAGAATTCGACACGTGTGCAAAATTTGGAAAACCATTATTGAGGAGACGTTTCGCCAGAGAAACGTTTCCTCAAGAAAGGCTCCGAAATGTTGCACCAGTCTCATTCTTCAACTGTTTTCTAAACTCTTTAAATTACAATGTTAGGTGAGCAAGTGTGTGTTCACACTCATTACTACCATAGTCCTCCCCGTGTTCACACACACACACACACTCACTACTACCACAGACCTCCCCGTGTTCACACTGCCACCACAGACCTCCCCGTGTTCACACTGCCACCACAGACCTCCCCGTGTTCACACTGCCACCACAGACCTCCCCGTGTTCACACTGCCACCACAGACCTCCCCGTGTTCACACTGCCACCACAGACCTCCCGTGTTCACACTGCCACCACAGACCTCCCCGTGTTCACACTGCCACCACAGACCTCCCCGTGTTCACACTGCCACCACAGACCTCCCCGTGTTCACACTGCCACCACAGACCTCCCCGTGTTCACACTGCCACCACAGACCTCCCCGTGTTCACACTGCCACCACAGACCTCCCCGTGTTCACACTGCCACCACAGACCTCCCCGTGTTCACACTACCACCACAGACCTCCCCGTGTTCACACTACCACCACAGACCTCCCCGTGTTCACACTACCACCACAGACCTCCCCGTGTTCACACTACCACCACAGACCTCCCCGTGTTCACACTACCACCACAGACCTCCCCGTGTTCACACTACCACCACAGACCTCCCCGTGTTCACACTACCACCACAGACCTCCCCGTGTTCACACTACCACCACAGACCTCCCCGTGTTCACACTACCACCACAGACCTCCCCGTGTTCACACTACCACCACAGACCTCCCCGTGTTCACACTACCACCACAGACCTCCCCGTGTTCACACTACCACCACAGACCTCCCCGTGTTCACACTACCACCACAGACCTCCCCGTGTTCACACTACCACCACAGACCTCCCCGTGTTCACACTACCACCACAGACCTCCCCGTGTTCACACTACCACCACAGACCTCCCCGTGTTCACACTACCACCACAGACCTCCCCGTGTTCACACTACCACCACAGACCTCCCCGTGTCCACACTACCACCACAGACCTCCCCGTGTCCACACTACCACCACAGACCTCCCCGTGTCCACACTACACCACAGACCTCCCCGTGTCCACACTACCACCACAGACCTCCCCGTGTCCACACTACCACCACAGACCTCCCCGTGTCCACACTACCACCACAGACCTCCCCGTGTTCACACTACCACCACAGACCTCCCCGTGTTCACACTACCACCACAGACCTCCCCGTGTTCACACTACCACCACAGACCTCCCCGTGTTCACACTACCACCACAGACCTCCCCGTGTTCACACTACCACCACAGACCTCCCCGTGTTCACACTACCACCACAGACCTCCCCGTGTTCACACTACCACCACAGACCTCCCCGTGTTCACACTACCACCAGACCTCCCGTGTTCACACTACCACCAGACCTCCCCGTGTTCACACTACCACCACAGACCTCCCCGTGTTCACACTACCACCACAGACCTCCCCGTGTTCACACTACCTCCACAGCACTCCCCTGTGTTCACACTACTACCACAGACCTCCCCGTGTTCACACTACTACCACAGACCTCCCCGTGTTCACACTACTACCACAGACCTCCCCGTGTTCACACTCACTACTACCACAGACCTCCCCGTGTTCACACTCACTACTACCACAGACCTCCCCGTGTTCACACTCACTACTACCACAGACCTCCCCGTGTTCACACTCACTACTACCACAGACCTCCCCGTGTTCACACTCATTACTACCACAGATCTCCCCGTGTTCACACTCATTACTACCACAGACCTCCCCGTGTTCACACTCATTACTACCACAGACCTCCCCGTGTTCACACTCATTACTACCACAGACCTCCCCGTGTTCACACTCATTACTACTACAGGTCTTCCAGTATTGCCATACTCTCTAGTCTACCTGTAAACTCAACCTCCCGCACTCTACCTATCCAGTCAACTTTATATATAAATAAACTAAGTAAGAAGATTGACTTTTCTTTCTTTTCCATTCGTCCTCCTGCTAAAACGACCACACATGGAGTATGTGGTACTACGTTATGATGCGGATAGCACTACATTACGGTGTACACGGAATTACAATATGGTGTACATTGCTGTACAACATATTCAAACTAATTTTGTACTTACTTGTACGTCATGGGTACTGACCCGGAGAGCTGACTCCTTTGTCCCTTATTATTTCAGTGTTGGTCACACCACTAGTGATTGTACATTAAATCCCTATAATTAGTCACTGTTTGGTCACACCACTAGTGATTGTACATTAGATCACTATAATTAGTCACTGTTTGGTCACACCGTCTACATAAGATCACTGTAATCAGTCACTGGTCACACCGTGAATATGCAATCATTATAATCACTATTGGGTCACACCGTGTACGTAATATCACTGTAATCAGTCACTGGTCACACCGTGAATATGCAATCATTATAATCACTATTGGGTCACACCGTGTACGTAATATCCCTTTAATCAGTCACTGTTTGGTCACACGGTGTACATATGATCACCGTCATCATTCTCACTGCTGTTTAATCACAAAGCTAGAACTCAACATCACTGTTATCGCCTTGTAACAAACGTACGTAACTTAAAAACGCCGTCACAAAGTTTATCATTACTGTTACACAACGTACACTAAGTTGGTTGATTAATGGGGTTTAAAGCCTATCGACCTACACGGTAAACTTTTTCTCCACCAGGTATGAATACTTTAATGCCTTAATTGGGGATTAAAGTAAATTCTCAGCAGATATACGTCGAGAAGGTATATATCCTGTGTAAGTCAAGTCCCGTGCTGACACTCCAGGTATGTGACTGACACTCCTTGGTAAGGTAAGTCTGGCTGTGCTGTGTTGACGTAGTTAGAACTACGTTGTTGGAGTCCCAATCAATTGTTAGGATAATTTCAAGATGGTTAGACCAATTCTTCTTTTTCCTCTTTTTTTTCTTAATGATAATATAATAATATATTTATTTCTACAAGTACAAGGTATACAGACCATAGCTGACATCAATGATATACTACTATATAGAAAGCCGCTTGTTATGCAGAGCATTTCCCGCAAATTAGGGTAATTTTGTCCCGGGATGCTACCCAAACCAGTCGACTTCCTCATCCTCTTCCTGTTCCTCCTCCTGTTCTTCCTCCTGTTCTTCCTCCTGTCCCCCTCCTCTTCTTCCTCCTAGAACAACAACTACTACCACCACCACCACCACCACTACTACTACTACTAGTAATACCACCATTACTACTACTATTGCCACCACTACCATTACGACAACTAGAACAACAACTACTACTACTATTACCACCACTACTACTACTACTACCACCACCACTACGACTACTACTACCACCACTACGACTATTCCACTACTACCACCACCACTACTACTACCACTACCACTACTACTACCACCACCAACACCACTACTACCACCACTACGACTATTACTTCCCCTACTACCACCACCACTACTACTACTACTGCCACCACCACCACTACTACCACCACTACGACTATTACTTCCACTACTACCACCACTACGACTATTCCACTACTACCACCACCACTACTACTACGACTACTGCTACTACTACCACCACCAACACTACTACCACCACCACACTACTACTACTACTACTACCACTTCTACTTCCAATTCCAACTACTAATAACACTATTACCACCACCATGAACGGTGTACGATAAACAAAATTTATGGACCCATAGCCATGAGTAGGTAGACAATGTCCAAAGTTGTAGAACCCATTCCAAGCTTCCTGGAATGACTAATAACTTCCAGAACCCATTTATTGCTTGTCTTCAAATATTTCAAAATGGTTCCTCCTATTTCGACAACGGCGATCAATTTAATTCCAGTGTTTAGGTACACATCTGCCAATTGTATGTGACAAAATATGGAGAAATGTTTATCCCTATTAGATCATGCTATATGTATTTGAGTCTACCTCTTGTGAAGAGAACAGTTAGGTATCTTTAATCCGAAACGTTTCGCCTACAGAGTAGGCTTCTTCAGTCTAACATGCATAGTATACAGTTCCGACAAGATGAAAATTAGACACATGTGCAACATCTGGGTATCTTTATTGTAGACGTTTCGCCCTCCAGTGACTTTACATTCTTGAATTTGTATTGATAAAGCCACCGGTGGCCTGGTCGCTAAAGCTCTCGCTTCACACACGGAGGGCCAGGGTTCAATTCCCGGCGAGGTGGAAACATTTCGACGTAGTTCCTTACACCTGTTGTCATGTTCCCCTAGCATCAAATAGGTACCTGGGTGTTAGTCGACTGGTGTGGGTCGCATCCTGGGGGACAAGATTGACAACCCCAATGGAAATAAGCAAGACAGTCCTCGATGACGCAATTTCTTGGGTTAACCCTCCAGGGTTAAAAATCCGAAGAAAGTCTTATCTTATCTTATTAAAGATACCCAGATGTTGCACATGTGTAATTTTCTCCAGTCGGGTACAGAGGAGGCAGCAGAAGCAGTACAGATGTACAAACGTTTCGGAATAAAGATCCTTTACTATTGTACAGGTGTCTTACCAACCTGTCGGGATTTAATACTATTATCATATTCACTCCTCTAATTATCTTCACTATTTATTAATTGATGCATAATACATTTTTATTATTATTATTAGCATGGGGAGCGCTAAACCCGTAGGATTATGCAGCGCCTGTGGGGTGGGGGGACGTGGAAGGTATTCAGGCTTACAAACCACGACACGGGCGGGGATTGAACCCTAGGACCGTGGTTTGCAATCATGTCATTACGATTTTTTGAGTTAAGGCTTAATTCAGGGAACTGGAGCACAGATCCAATTCCCTAAATCAAGAGCCCCTCACCAGATCAAGGAACCTGCCTTGAGGGGATGCATAATACACACTGGATAGTGGCAGCTTTATCGTCATACTAAATTAATTTATTAAAACAAACTGTTTTAAGTTCGTGTGATAACTGGAGAATGATTCTTCAGATCGGCTTCAAATTTTCAGCCTTGGTATTGTTATCGGGATGAATGATTCCTATGTTATAATTATAATAATAATATTTATTTAATAACTAAGCGCTAAATCCATAAGGGTCATACAGCATATGAAATAAATCGTGATACTGATTCCTTTTAAACACTACAAAGAATGGTTCTTCTTATCAGGTTCAAACCATTAACCAGGATGCATTCCATAAATAGGTTGACACACTATAGGTTTATATTGTGTAAGTTCAAATTTTATATTTTAATGAACTTGTTTAAAAATTGGAGTCTTTGGAGTCGGAACAATTACTGCAAAATGCCTTTTCTGATAGGCTTCAAACTTTCAGCATTGTTGGGCTTTAATAAAAGAAAGCTTGACTTTCACTTGAGCTAGATTTTTAATTATTTTTTTATTAAATAATGGATTTTCACGCTATACCTGGATAATGACTCGAGTGGTCGACTTCAGCACTTATGTGGTTATACCCTGCTGGTTATACCCTGCTGGTTCCTGCACAGTTTCTCGCATTGCAAAGAGCAACACGGGTAGCGGTTCATCCCTGTCTGGAGGAAAATGCATGCAATACGTATCATAGTTTTTCGAAGTTTGCTATATCAGTATGACCATAATTTTTAAAGGGGTGGACAGGTAAGCCAGAGGAAGGCCTCGGTCAGATGACCAAAAGCTGCAATAGTGGGTCATCTGACTAAGACCAGCGTTGTCCTGTTTCCTGACGAACCTTACCTAACCTAACCTAAATTTTGGTGATACCTTTCCAAAGGGACTGAGGAGAATATTTCTAAACTGCAAATGTTTCTCGAGAGTTGAATTTTGGGCTACAAAGGTGCGAATTTACCAATTTTTTGAGGAAAAATAATATTTCGTCTTGAAAGAAAACAAAATATTTTTGTTTTCTCCTATGAATGCAAAGTGTTTTAAAAATAATATTACCATTATAATCAAAACCAAGTGGTAAACCCGTAAGGGTCATACAGCGCCGCAGGGTACGGCGTGCTGAAGGTTCAGTATACGCTTGACCGGAGACTAGCGAGGGTGGAGAGTATAACAGAGAACCAGCATACCTTCACCAAGCTAGATTGGCCGCTTACCATATACTACAGGGTTCATATATTACAAGGTTCGATATATTACAAGGTTCGATATATTACAAGGTTCATATTGTAGGCGCCATTTTCCCATTTTTTTAGTGTCAAAATGGTATGGAATAATTTTTGCATTAAATTATCAGAGTATAATATACACCTATTATTATTATAATCATGGGGGAGCGCTAAACCCGTAGGATTATGCAGCGCATGTGGGGGGGGATGGAAAGTATTCAGGCTTAATTCAGGGAACTGGAGCACAGATCCAGTTCCCTAGATCAAGAGCCCCTCACCAGCGTCAAGGAACCTCCCTTCAGGGGATAATATACCTAGTTGGATTATTATTATGGGGCGCTAAACCCGTAGGGATTATACAGCGCTTATGGGGGGGGTGGAAGTCATTCAGGCTTAATTCAGGGAAGTGGAGCACAGATCCAATTCCCTGGATCAAGATCCCCTCACCAGCATCAAGGAACCTTATTTGAGGTGGGTCCTAGTTGGATAAATTTTATTGTAATCAGCTGGCACAGTGGTTAACGCACTGGCCTGATGTTTTATTACTCACTTGCCATGGGTTCGAGTCCCAACCGTTCCCTGGTTTGTTTACAATCATGTTATTAGTTTCGTCAGTCGTTACTAGAGGGTGCCTTTTCAGAGAGGGGTACCTTGATTCTGCTGGGGAGCTCTTGATCCAAGGAAATGAACTTAACCTCCCCTTCCTTGGATAGAATTAATGCAGCTATACCGGTTTAGAGCTCAACGCTGATTGTTATAATAATGTTCGGAATATCTGTCTTAAATTGCTGACGCATAATTTGGAATGGGCGAAACGATTTTAGGCCTCAGGCTGTGAATATTTGTTTTAATTCTGGGCATCAACTGTAGAATGCATCATCTGGTCGCCATCAAACTTTAAGTGCTGATGAGTTTTCTTCAACCGAAGTTTCTCCTTGACTTTAGCTTGTGTAAGTTTTAATGTGCCAAGTTTATTGAACAAGTTCATTTCCGTTATTATAATCATAAGTGCTAAACCAATAAGGGTTATTCAGCGCTGCAGGGCAGGTCTCAGACCGAGCCTGGTCTCAGACCGAGCCTGGTCTCAGACCGAGCCGCGGGGGCGTTGACCCCCGAAACCCTCTCCAGGTAAACTCCAGGATGTGCTAAAGACGTAATATTCTTGATCAGAGATCAGCAAGAGTTGTACATGGATGATGTACAATAACAACAAGATTAATTAGACACATGTACAACATCTGGGTATCTTTATTTGTAGACGTTTCGCCCTCCAGTGACTGCCAGTACAAGGACACAATGCGAATGTAGAACTATATACAAAAAAGGAGGAAGTCAGTCCCTCAGCCTCGTAGCTGGTGAAGAGCACCGTAGGCTGAGGGACTGATTACCTCATCATTTGTATACAGAAAGGAGGAACACTGCAGAAAGCCTACTGTAGTAATCAAGACTACGGTCGTCTTCAACTCCAAGACTTAAATAAAGTTCTACAGTTTTTCTCTAACGGAAATTCTTCGTAAGATTTTGTAACCAATACTTTACTGATTTGCAACAGCAACTGTGGCTTTTTCTCTCCAATTTTTTTGGAGATTGTCCTCCCTCCCATATTCCTCTTTCCTCTTCCCTGTTTCCTTTGTCTCCTTAGCATGATTTCTTTCGCCTGTTCTGTTGTAGGAAATATATTCATTAAAAATTTAATTTCCCTCGGGTATAAGAGTATCAGGAGGGATGGCAATTTCCAAGTGATAGTTACTTCACATATTCTGGAACAAAACCTTTGAAACTCTGTATTATTATTATTATTATTATTATTATTACAATCAAAACTAAGGGCTAAACCAACAGGGTTCATGCAGTACTATGAAGTATCCCTGACGTGTCTCCCAGCTGAGACTGACCCCAGGTTGCCTGACGGAGGAAGACTGGGAAATATAATTAGCTTTTGTTTCCACTCTGTAACTGAGACGTAGCAGCACACTGCTGATGTATCCAGTTTTGTTGTATTAAAATACTCGTCCAAACTTCAATACAAGTTGTGTGTGTGTGTGTGTGTGTGTGTGTGTGTGTGTGTGTGTGTGTAACCATTTTGTACTAGGCACATGTCGATTAGACACTAGGCCTGTTGTATATGCGTGCGTGTGTGTACTCACCTAGTTGTACTCACCTAGTTGTGGTTGCAGGGGTCGAGTCAAAGCTCCTGGCCCCGCCTCTTCACTGGCCGCTACTGGGTCACTCTCCCTGCGCCATAAGCTTTATCATACCTCTGCTTAAAGCTATGTATAGAGCCTGCCTCCACTACATCGCTTCCTAAACTATTCCACTTCCCGACAACTCTGTGACTGAAGAAATACTTCCTAACATCTCTGTGATTCATCTGAGTCTTCAACTTCCATCTGTGTCCCCTTGTTGTTGTGTCCCATCTCTGGAACATTCTGTCTCTGTCCACTTTGTCAATTCCTCTCAGTATCTTATATGTTGTTATCATGTCTCCCCTACTCTCCTGTCCTCCAGTGTCGTCAGGTCCATTTCCTTAACCTCTCCTCGTAGGACATACCCTTAGCTCCGGACTAGTCTTGTTGCAAACCTTTGCACTTTCTCTAGCTTCTTTACGTGCTTGGATAAATGTGGGTTCCAAACTGGTGCTGCATACTCCAGTATGGGCCTAACGTACACAGTGTACAGGGTCCTGAACGATTCTTTATTAAGATGTCGGAATGCTGTTCTTAGGTTTGCTAGGCGCCCATATGCTGCAGCAGTTATTTGGTTGATGTGCGCCTCAGGAGATGTGTCTGGTGTTATACTACCCCAAGATCTTTTCCTTGATTGAGGTTTGCAGTCTCTGGCCCCTAGGCTGTACTCCGTCTGCGGTCTTCTTTGCCCTTCCCCAATCTTCATGACTTTGCACTTGGTGGGGTTGAACTCCAGGAGCCAGTTGCTGGACCAGGCTTGCAGGCTGTCCAGATCCCTTTGTAGTTCTGCCTGGTCCTCGTCCGATTGAATTCTTCTCATCAACTTCACATCATCTGCAAACAGGGACACTTCGGAGTCTATTCCTTCCGTCATGTGTGTGAGGGTGTGTGTGTTGTGTGTGTGTGTGTATGGTGTGTGTGTATGGTGTGTGTGTGTGGTGTGGTGTGTACTCACCTAATTGTGGTTGCAGAGGTCGATACAGCTCCTGGCCCCGCCTCTTCACTGATCGCTACTGGGTCCCTTCTCTCCCTACTCCATGAGCTTTATCATACCTCGTCTTAAAGCTATGTATGGTTCCTGCCTCCACTACATCACTTGCTAGACTATTCCACTTCCTGACTACTCTATTGCTGAAGAAATACTTCCTAACATGTGTGTGTGTGTGTGTGGTATGAGTGTGTGGTGTGGTGTGTGTGTTAGTTACCATTTTGTCCTAGGCACATGTCAATTAGACACTAGGCCTGTTTTATATGTGTGTGTATGTGTGTGTAGGAAACACTTGAAATGTTTCTCCCCACTGGGATGAACCCGGCCTCCGTGCGTGAAGAGGCTTACCACTGGCACGGGTGTGGTGGTGTGTGGTGTGTGTGTGTGGTGTGGTGTATGGTGTGTGTGTGTGTGTGTGTGTGTGTGTGTGTGTGTGTGTGGGGTTGTGTGTGTGGTGTGTGGTGTGGTGTATGGTGTGTGTGAGTTTGTTATAATTCACTATGCTGATTATCTGACTTTTTTGGGGATTATTTTAAGTAGAAAACAAAAAGGCACAATACCTTGACTGGAACAATGCACAAATAATCCGCACATAGGAAAGAGAAACTTAAGACGACGTTTCGATCCCAGTCGGACCGTAAATAACCTTAAAAAAAATTTGAAATTCCAAGTGATTTCGAGGTTTCTCACGTTATCAAGGAATAATCAAGATAATAAGAGATAATGTAAAAAATCACGAAATTGCAAGCAATTTCACTATTTTTTCCACTGTGGTTATTTTGCATATTGACCCATTACCTACTTCTCATACATAGCAACATATGATACTATATATGATAATTGTACTTATGTGTACCTGTACTTAAATAAACTTCCTTATCTGCACTCTACAGAACTGCAACGTAGATTTAGCTGGGCTCAAGAGCTTGAAGTCGATACTCGATCTCAATTGGGTTTAGTTGGAGAGGTGAGGCTGTAGCGAGGCGCTGGTGTACGGTGGCAGCTGCGGCTCTAACTTATGCACTCGGGAACTACCAAACTTCGGAAATCTATAAAGAATCCAGGAGGCGCTGATCTCCCATGATGCTGGAGGCTCTTCACTCACATTTCCCTTCTGATTTTAAAGGTAATATTTGTGTGTACTCACCTAGTTGTGCTCACCTAGGTGTGGTTGCAGGGGTCGATTCACAGCTCCTGGTTCCGTCTCTTCGCTAGTCGCTACTAGGTCCACTCTTCCCCACCTCCAGGAACCTTACTGTACCTCATGTTAAAGCTATGTATGGATCCTGACTGCTACTTCACACTCCAGATGGTCCCACTACCTGACAACTCTATGGCTGAAAAAAACACTTTCTAACATCCCTATGACCCATCTGAGTCGTTACCTTCCAGTTGTGACCCCTTGTTCCTATGTCCCATCTCAAATATTTTGACCCTGTCCTCTTTAACTCCTCTTAGTATTTCATACGTCGTTATAAAGTCCCCTCTATCCCACCTGTCCTCCAGTGTCGTTAGGTTGAGTTCCCTTAACGTCTCCTCGTAGGACATACCCCTTAGCTCCGTGACTAGTCTTGTTGCAAATTTTTGCGCTTTTCCCAAATTCTTGACGTGTTTGACCAAATATGGTTTCCATACAGGTGCTGCATACTGCATTATGGGCCTGACGTACACGGTGTACCGTGTCGTGTGTGTGTGTACTCACCTAGTTGTGGTTGCAGGGGTCGAGTCACAGCTCCTGACCCCGCCTCTTCACTCGCCGCTACTGGGTCACACTCCCTGCGCCATGAGCTTTATCATACCTCTTCTTAAAGCTATGAATGGATCCTGCCTCCACTACATCACTTCCCAAACAATTCCACTTCCTGACCACTCTGTACTGAAGAAATACTTCCTAACATCCCTGTGATTCATCTGAGTCTTCAACTTCCAAATTCATCTGAGTGTGTGTGTGTGTGTGTGTGTGTGTGTGTGTGTGTGTGTGTGTAAGAAAATGAATCTCGTGTTCACTGGTCCAGACCGGGAGTCTCGTGTTCACTGGTCCAGACGGGGAGTCTCGCGTTCACTGGTCCAGACGGGGAGTCTCGCGTTCACTGGTCCAGACGGGGAGTCTCGTGTTCACTGGTCCAGACGGGGAGTCTCGTGTTCACTGGTCCAGACGGGGAGTCTCGTGTTCACTGGTCCAGACGGGGAGTCTCGCGTTCACTGGTCCAGACGGGGAGTCTCGCGTTCACTGGTCCAGACGGGGAGTCTCGCGTTCACTGGTCCAGACGGGGAGTCTCGCGTTCACTGGTCCAGACGGGGAGTCTCGCGTTCACTGGTCCAGACGGGGAGTCTCGCGTTCACTGGTCCAGACGGGGAGTCTCGCGTTCACTGGTCCAGACGGGGAGTCTCGCGTTCACTGGTCCAGACGGGGAGTCTCGCGTTCACTGGTCCAGACGGGAAGTCTCGCGTTCACTGGTCCAGACGGGGAGTCTCGCGTTCACTGGTCCAGACGGGGAGTCTCGTGTTCACTGGTCCAGACGGGGAGTCTCGTGTTCACTGGTCCAGACGGGGAGTCTCGTGTTCACTGGTCCAGACGGGGAGTCTCGTGTTCACTGGTCCAGACGGGGAGTCTCGTGTTCACTGGTCCAGACGGGAGTCTCGTGTTCACTGGTCCAGACGGGGAGTCTCGTGTTCACTGGTCCAGACGGGGAGTCTCGTGTTCACTGGTCCAGACGGGGAGTCTCGTGTTCACTGGTCCAGACGGGGAGTCTCGCGTTCACTGGTCCAGACGGGGAGTCTCGTGTACACTGGACCGGGCGGAGAATCTTGGCTGAGGCAGAGTAGGGCTCGCCGGTTCGTTCGAGACTTTTTGAGAAATATCGACTTCCTGCCGCTGCTGATATTTTCTTTACGCGTGACGGATCGTATCTAGAGAGGAACAAAAAAAAATTATCGGAAAACAACGGAGGTTTCAGTATTATCAACACAGTCGTCCGGTGTGGCAGTTCTGCTCAGATTATTTAAGATGATCAGACTAACACTGTGGCAAGATTTTGGATATTCTGAGGCTTTCAGTGTTATATATTTTGATTACCGTCATATAGAGAATACACATTGCACGGATACATTCTCTGTATGGATTGATACAGATCGAAACAGAGAGAAACGTTATCACAGTGAGAAGTTTTTCTGCAAACGTGTATTTTCTCGCAATTATCGGAAGTACGCCGTTTGGGTTCGAAGTGTCGGTGTTGACAGACCTGACAGCACGCTAGGATTGCTGACAGTTGCAGTTCAGGACGGGTTGATAAGGATACAGATAGCTCTTCAATAACTTTCAGCTACGACTTAAAAATGTTATCAATTTATATAGGTAAACCATGGTATAAACCTTCGTAAACCATACACAAATAACCCGCACCTAGTTAACGGCCCAAGTCGGACCGAAACGTCGTCATTGTGCATTTTTATTTATATGTAAACCAGTAATTATTACTTTCTTCTCGTTGTTAATACTGTACATCGTTGCTGTAGAAATATCTGAGGTGGTCAGTCCCTTAGCCTGGAGAAGAGATCGCCTCCATGGTCTGGAACAAGGTGGTCAGTCCCTTAGCCTGGAGAAGAGATCGTCTCCATGGTCTGGAACAAGGTGGTCAGTCCCTTAGCCTGGAGAAGAGATCGTCTCCATGGTCTGGAACAAGGTGGTCAGTCCCTTAGCCTGGAGAAGAGATCGTCTCCATGGTCTGGAACAAGGTGGTCAGTCCCTTAGCCTGGAGAAGAGATCGTCTCCATGGTCTGGAACGATATTTTTGTTAGTTGGTTTGGGTTTGAGAAAAAAAACATGCCTAGTATGGGCCAGTACACCTGCTATAGTGCACCTCCTTTCTCATGTTCTTGAGAACCGATTGATCTGTTTTCGTTCTCATTTTCTCAACTCTCATAGATGTGCTATGACTATCCAGATCTTAAACGAGACTCATTCATCCTCTTCAGATTATCTTCCCAAAATCAGCAAATAAGAATATACAGGAGCTAATTTAAGAAATATGATTATTAATGAGAACCATTTACACTTCATCCTGTACTCGCCTATTTGTGGCTGCAGGGGTCGATTCATAGCTCCTGGCCCGCCTCTTCACTGATCGCTACTAGGGGTGTGTGTGTGTGTGTATGCGTGTCTGCGCTTGCTTGCTAGCTCGTGTGACTTTAAGTACACCTGTGAAAACATTTTCTTTAAAACAGATTTTCTTGCCGATGAAAAGATTTATTAATTAACGTCTATGAGAGAACGACAATATTTCTGCAGCAAATTCCGTTATAACATACGTTGATAATACACCTCATCTTCTTGATGGCTCTCTTCTTTGTGATCGCTTTTCCGCCAGAGATTCATTCTCTGCTTTCAGTTTTTCCATTTCCCAATAATCCTCACGCTTTGTCTCTGTCTCCTTGGAACCCTTGTCTTTTATACCGTTGATGTATGTAAGTGATAGCTTCATTATCACAGCTTTGACATAATTACACCTACAATGATAGTATCATATAAGTATTATATTGTAAATGGTGCTGGTGTCGGGTGTTGTCCACTGATGGTGTCGGGTGTCGTCCACTGATGGGGTCGGATGTCGTCCACTGATGGGGTAGGGTGTCGTCCACTGATGGTGTCGGGTGTCGTCCACTGATGGGGTAGGGTGTCGTCCACTGATGGGGTAGGGTGTCGTCCACTGGTGGGGTCGGGTGTCGTCCACTGGTGGGGTCGGGTGTCGTCCACTGGTGGGGTCGGGTGTCGTCCACTGGTGGGGTAGGGTGTCGTCCACTGGTGGTGTTATGTGTTGTCCCTTGAGAGGCAATATTGTCTGGCTCAAGACAACTGCTTCTCTCGCTCTTGTGTTTCAAGACAACTCCTCCTGCCACTGATTAATGAGTAAGTCACATGTGCAACACCTGGGTATGTTTACTGAGAGATATATGGGCTTCACATGAAGCTTGATACAGATGCAAGAGGATGGAGACTTCGAAACGACACTAAGAATAACCAGATGTTTCGCTTTTGTCTAAGTCATCAACTTGTTGGAATTATACTTCTCATTCAATGCTCTTGTCACTCTTGTGTCTCAAGACAGCTGCTTCTATCACTCTCGTGTCTCAAGACAGCTGCTTCTATCACTCTCGTGTCTCAAGACAGCTGCTTCTCTCACTCTCGTGTCTCAAGACAGCTGTTCTCTCACTCGTGTCCAAGACAGCTGCTTCTCACTCTCGTGTCTCAAGACAGCTGCTTCTCTCACTCTCGTGTCTCAAGACAGCTGCTTCTCTCACTCTCGTGTCTCAAGACAGCTGCTTCTCTCACTCTCGTGTCTCAAGACAGCTGCTTCTCTCACTCTCGTGTCTCAAGACAGCTGCTTCTCTCACTTCGTGTCTCAAGACAGCTGCTTCTCTCACTCTCGTGTCTCAAGACAGCTGCTTCTCTCACTCTCGTGTCTCAAGACAGCTGCTTCTCTCACTCTCGTGTCTCAAGACAGCTGCTTCTCTCACTCTCGTGTCTCAAGACAGCTGCTTCTCTCACTCTCGTGTCTCAAGACAGCTGCTTCTCTCACTCTCGTGTCTCAAGACAGCTGCTTCTCTCACTCTCGTGTCTCAAGACAGCTGCTTCTCTCACTCTTGTGTCTTAATATTTTCACATTTAGCAAAATTGTATACACTATCTTATTCTATTTAACAATTACGTAAATGGAACAAAGGTAGCTACAGCTGTTCCTAATGACTCATGTCTCAGGACAGATGTTTTACTCTTCACTTCAATTGCAAAAAATCTGAATATTGTTATTTAATAAATTTAACTGATACAGTGTTATTATCAAAATAACTCTTGTTAATTCAAACTTTACTGGCGACACAAAATGTTGCTAGTGCTGCTAGTTCATGTTGTTCTTGCAACACTAGCTACTGCTAGCAATATCTGGTGCCTAGCATATCTACTATACGAGGGTCATGAAGTTTATCTGATACCTGAACACCTCCAGTCAAGAATACTACCACCTTATATACACCGGAATGTAAATATATTCTCTCAGTGCATACACATCTGGAGTATACTTGGATAGAGTTTCGGGAATCAGCGCCCCCGCGGCCCGGTCTGTGACCAGGCCTCGTGGTGGATCAGAACCTCCTGAACTCAAGTTCGGCTAACCGGTCACCCTGAATCCCTTCACAAAATATTACCCTGTTCACACTCCAACAGCTTGTCAAGTTCCAAAAACTGTTCATCTCCACTCACTCCTATCTAACACACAATATTTTTTTTCAACACGTCGGCCGTCTCCCGCCGAGGGAGGGTGACCCCCCAAAAAAAAAATCTTTCACCATCATCTAACACCTAACTATCATTCATACACAATCGCTGTCTTTGTAGACATAATTATGTATGCATGGATTTTTTTCTAGCGAGTGGTGCCAGCTCATCAATAATTCAAAGTTCCAGCTCCAGTAGAAGCTTAATCTCACACTTTGTACAAGTTAGGTTAGGTAAGATTCGTCAGGTCACTGAATTAATGCCTTCTGACGCGGGTGATTTTGGTCAACTGACCGAGGCCTTCCACTGGCTTAACAGCTCACCCCATTCAAAATTAATTATATCACTTGTTGCAGATGTTGTATATTTAATTTGAAGAATAGCTCTGATTTGAAGACAATTTCCTGAGATATCAACACAGCTTTGATTACTTTGTTTGTAATTTATAGATTTTTTAATGACTAACAAAGACAAATCTACAAGAGGAAAATAAGGAATTTATATAAAAAAGTTATTTAATGTTAGTGTGTGAAAAGTTAATGGTCCAAGTCGGACCGAAACGTCGCCATACAAAGGACCGAAACGTCGCCATAATGTTTCTCTCTATGTGCGGGTTGTGTATTGTTCCAGTCACGTTATTGTGACTATTCTTCAGCTTATATTTTCTTTTATAAATTCCCACAGGACATAGGATAAGTATGTAATTACTTTTTCAACTTTTCTCTCCTCCCTTACCCATTCCCTTACCATTTTTATCTCCCCTTCCCTATCCCTCCCTTACCATTTCCAAGTCTCCTTTCCCCTCCATTCTTCACCAATCTTCTGGGAGAAGTGGTACGAGGGTATATCTTAAAGTATTCGAGAGACTGCCTCGCTAGTTCTAGGTTGAAAAATTTTATATATATATATATATATATATATATATATATATATATATATATATATATATATATATATATCGTGCCGATTAGGTAAAACTGGTCAATTAGCAAGAACTCATTTAAAATTAAGTCCTTTCTAAAATTTTCTCTTATACGTTTAAAGATATATTTTTTTCATTTATGTTAATGTAAAAATTTATAATTTTGTACCAAGAGAAACTTTGAAAACCTACCTAACCTTATTACAACAAGCGCAATTTAATTTAGCCTAACCCAACTAAATATATTTTAGATACGTAACATTAATTTAATAATAAACAAACACAATGAAATATATTTTTTCGTTATGTTCAGAATGATTTTAGGAAATTATTGCATACACAAATTTTCACTTGTCTTATATGGCAAGGTGAGTGTTTATTTAAGCCAAAATCGCAAGTTTTACCTAATCGGCACAATATATATATATATATATATATATATATATATATATATATATATATATATATATATATATATATATATATGTATGTAGTGCCGAATAGATAAAACTTTCTATTTTGGCTTAAAAAGCAACGCTCGTCTTGCCGAATAAAGCAGAATTTGGCAGAGCGAAAATTTGTGGATGCAAAATTATTGTACACTTACCTAAAATATATTTAGTTGGGTTAGGCTAAATTAAATTGCGCTTGTTATAATAAGGTTAGGTAAGTTTCCTAAGGTGCTTTTGGTATAAAATTATTAATTTTTACATTTCCATAAATGAAAAAAAAATATATCTTTAAACGTATAAGATTTTTTTTCAGAAAGAACTTAATTTTAAATGAATTCTTGCTAAATGACCGGTTTTACCTATTTGGAACGACATATTTGTGTGTGTGTGTGTGTGTGTGTATGTTTAGAGCTATTTCTGCGGGATTCAATAAGCGCAAAATTAACTGAAGGCTCGATTCTCTGTTCGCTGCCCGAAATTCACTTTAATTTCTTGGCTATTGCTTACCTTCTTTGAGTTGTCTCTAACTACACCATCATAGCACCTCACTACACCATTATGGGAACTCATTACACCATAAAGGAACCACACTACACCATAAAGAAACCACACTACACCATAAAGAAACCACACTACACCATCATGGGACTACACTACAGCATTATGGGACCACACTACACCATCATGGGACTACACTACACCATCATGGGACAACACTACAGCATTATGGGACCACACTACACCATCATGGGACTACACTACACCATCATGGGACTACACTACACCATCAATGAACTACACTACACCATCAATCAATGAACTACACTACACCATCAATGAACTACACTACACCATCAATCAATGAACTACACTACACCATCAATGAACTACACTACACCATCAATGAACTACACTACACCATCATGGGACTACACTACACCATCAATGAACTACACTACACCATCAATCAATGAACTACACTACACCATCAATGAACTACACTACACCATCAATGAACTACACTACACCATCAATGAACTACACTACACCATCAATGAACTACACTACACCATCAATGAACTACACAACACCATCATGGGACTACACTACACCATCATGGAACTACAATACACCAAGGAACCACGCTGCACCATCAAGGAACAACGCTGCACCATCAAAGAACCACGCTGAACCATCAAGGAACCACGCTGCACCATCAAGGAACCACGCTGAACCATCAAGGAACCACGCTGAACCATCAAGGAACCACGCTGAACCATCAAGGAACCACGCTGAACCATCAAGGAACCACGTTGAACCATCAATAAACCACGCTGAACCATCAAGGAACCACGCTGAACCATCAAGAAACCACGCTGAACCATCAAGGAACCACGCTGCACCATCAAGGAACCACGCTGAACCATCAAGGAACCACGCTGAACCATCAAGGAACCACGCTGAACCATCAAGGAACCACGCTGCACCATCAAGGAACCACGCTGCACCATCAAGGAACCACGCTGAACCATCAAGGACCCACGCTGCACCATCAAGGACCCACACTACACCATCATGGTCAGACATCAACTTTCAGGGCAAGAAAATCCTTTTTTACATTTTAAATGTTGACAATTTTCAACCCAGGCAAGGTCAATGCTGCCATTTTTTACGCGTCTAATGGAATTTCTAGGCACCATTTCCTCCAACTGCTTTTCTGTCACAGAATTTACCATTCATCACTGCGAACAAAATCTAAAACCATATTTAGAGTTTGCTACTGGAACGTCAGGTTTTTTTGTGCACCTCATATCCATCTTGTGGATGGTAGTGGCTAGTTTATTGTGCACCTCATATCCATCTTGTGGATGGTAGTGGCTAGTTTGTGCACCACATATCCTTCCTCTTTACGGTAGTGGCTAGTTTACTGTGCACCACATATCCTTCCTCTTTATGGTAGTGGCTAGTTTACTGTGCACCTCATATCCATTTTGTGGATGGTATTGGCTAGTTTATTGTGCACCCCATATCCATCCTGTAGATGGTAGTAGCTAGTTTATCCATCGTGTATCTACTAGTTATGAGTTCGAAGGATTGGATTCCGAAGGGACCTGCATCTTACCTCAACTAGTGAATCCCGTCCCCAGCAACGCCTTCGACATCTCCCACTTCACCTTCGACAGTATTTAAGACCCCGTTCTCATGTTTAGGCTTTATATAGTTCCAGACCATCGAGCTGAACTCTTCTCCAGGCTAGAGGGACTGACCACCTCAAATACTTTTTCTCCTAGGATGATGAGCTGATTACATCTTTATTTCATTACTGCTTCTCGAATATTTGACTGAAGAAGTCTACTGTCTAGGCGAAACGCTTCATCAATAAAGATACTCAACTGTTGTACATAAGTATTAAAATTGTCGGTATCTTATACCATTTCCAACATAATCCCATTACTGTGACGACAACGGTAGTTACTGTCTTGCCTCCAGTACAGTTTACATTCACTCCTTTCATCATCCCCGATACGAAAGATTTAGAGTTGAGTCAAGTAAACTGGTCGATGAGAAACTTAGCATAACCGTATAAATAAAAAAAATATAGGAAATTATATATATATATATATCCTGGTGGGCGGCAGAGATAGTGCTGGCGGAGATTGTGGTGGATGTGGTGGTGATGGTGATAACAGTGGCAGCAGTGGTGATGGAGGTGGAAGCGTTGATAGTGGTAGTGAAGCTGGGGGTTGGAATGGAGAAGTGAAGGGGAGAGAGAGAGAGAGAGAGAGAGAGAGAGAGAGAGAGAGAGAGAGAGAGAGAGAGAGAGAGAGAGAGAGAGAGAGAGAAATATGTTAAAATACAGATATCAGAGGGACTGCAGTTCCACACCGAGGCTATCTACTTAGAACTATCAGCTTTACAGAGCAAAAAGGACTATAATCTATTTTCAAGATGTATGAATCAAGGATATTATTATTATTATAATCAAAAGAAGCGCTAAACCACTGAATCGAGGACAAAAAAAAAACATAAGGGTCTCTCCCCACACTGTACTCTCTAGGGCATCACTCTGTATGAAAACAAACAGTGGCGGAAGGGGGTTGGATATGTATATAACAGGCAGTACTGGGAAAATGGCATATAAATTACAGGAGATATAGATCTGTATGGAAGACCTGGTTATAGAATATCTCTACTAATTTCGAAATGCTTCTTTCTTAAGCTTTTCGTTTTACTTCGTTGCCACTCACAGAGTTGTAAACCAGTGGTCCTACTTCTGGTTACTAGTTCTACTATGACTATCACAACCATCTACTACCATTAGTAGATATTTTGACTCTGTCGCCTCGTTGTCAAGTGATCGTCCTGGTACAATCACAAAACAAAAGACAACAATCTGTTGACTTAAGATTGCCAAATCAGTTTTAAATGTACAGTGGTACCTCGGTATACGTCCTTAATCCATTTCAGGACCTTGGACTTATACCAAACAGGACGTATACCAAACGAATTTTCCAATAAGAAATATAGGGAAAACGATTAATCCGTTACCATGAAAAAAAAATCCTATTGTTCTTGGCCTATTATAAATTGATGGGGTTGTATAAAATAATTTAAACATTGCTTAATACTAAAATATGTAATTTAAACACTGTTTAATACTAAAATGTGTAATTTAAACTCTGCTTAATACTAAAATACATACATAAATACAAAAGAATCAGATGAAATAATCGCAAATTTAACCTCACTTTACTTTGCTGAAAAAAGAGTCGAGTGCCTACTAGGATAGTGCTGAGAAGGGAGGAGGAGGAAATGTTATTGTTTGGAAGGAGAGTCCCCTTCTCTTTTTTGTCTCTTTTCCCTATTTGGACCTGGTTGAAGCTCACCAGGTTTGACTTTTACTAAAAATCTGTCCAAAGAACTTTGCTTCTGCCTTCTCCTCAAGATGTTTCGGAAATGTGACATTGTCTGGACATTCCAGACAATGCTATTACGCTTGTTTGGGCTTTGTTGGGGTGGTACTTCTCTGCAAAGTTTTTGACGTCAATCCATTTGGCAAAGATTTCCTTGATGAAGTAGGGGCGTCCTCTATCTCCTCTTCTGACCCTGAAGGAAGTGCATCCATCTTAGTCTTGTGCTCCTCCTCAAGTTCCTGCAGCTCCTCAGTGGTCAGCTCTTCCCTGTGCCCCTCCACTAACTCCTCCACATCGTGAGGTAAACAAGGGTAGCGCACGGTGTCGTGACTCATTTTGACCCATACAAGTTCTAGCACTCGAGTCGTATACCAAGCAAAAATTTTCGAGTCCAAACAGGATGTGTACCAAGTTGGACTTATTCCAAAGCGGACGTATACCGAGGTACCACTGTATGTCGAGACGACATACGGTAGTGTAACCGAGCTGTCTTATATAACATGTGTATTATACTTGTGTAGTATATGAACTAATTGTACTATACTTGTGTAGTATATGATGTAAGACCAGCCTTTAGATGTAAGATCCCTTGAAGCCTATGACATCACAATACCCGCTGACGTCAGAGGCTCTGCGCATGCGTATGCCCATGCAGAGGCGTCGGTCTCACTACGCGATAGACCTACAAGCAGCCAGGGGTGCGGGGTTACTGTTCCTCTCTCACAAAATATAGCTACTCCACCATCCATCCCGTAGTTTACTCATTACCCACACAACACATTTTTTTGTATATGAATTTGAAAAAAAATCTTTTTTTTTTTTTGGTATGATTTGTTGGAAAATCAGTGTCGATTTCCTGTTATTAGGAAATTATTTTTCTAAAAAAATAACTATTTTGTCCTTAATAATAGTCTCCTGCTGAAGAGAATCCCATAAGAGGGTCAAAATATACAATTAAGTATCGATGTGGGTCGTTGTTGAGCACTGACAAGTTTTCATTACGCTTTAGTTATTCATAGTCTCCTTTTTTCAGAAAATTGAAGTTAACCCAGATTAGGATAGGTAAGGTTTGTCAGGAAACAGGACAAGTGTTTCTTGACGCGGGTCTTAGTCATATGATGACCCGCAGCTGGAGCTTTTGGTCATCTGGCCGAGGCCTTCCACTGGTTTACCCCTCCACCCCTTTAAAAATTATGGCTATGTATTAGCACGTTAACCTAAGGGGACCGTAATTGAAGAGACAAGTCTAGTCTTTATTTTAAATATAAGAGCAACATTTTTTACTAGTTTCTTCTCTATTGATACCTCACAGTCTAGCAGTTACTAAATATTTTTTTAAGCAGTAATGGGTAGAACCTGATAAGCAACAGTAGGTGAGGAAGCAGTGGTGGACTTGACTGTTGAAGATTTAGTCACCATGAACTTATGTATCATGGAATAATCGCTAACAAGCCATACAAGATGCAAAGCAACCTCAGGGGGTGTTGAATGATAACTCCAGGCCTTTCATGTTGCAATTAACACATCAGGAGCTTGCAATGTTGCAGAAATGAGTAGGAAGTCTAATCAGATTAGTTCAGGGGAACGTTCAAGCTCGTATGATTAAGAATGAGGAAGATATGAGGTAGGAATGAGGCAGGAGACGCTTCTCGTACTACATTCGAGCAAGAACGTTCCCCTGAGCTATTGGACTTCCTGCTCATTTCTGCAACATTTCCTGATGTGTTGATTGCAACAAGAACGGCCTAGAGCTATCATTCAACTCCCCTTGTGGTTATTTTGCTTTTGTATTATGTTTCTGGCTTATTTTAACCGATTGGCTAAATCAGTTAGTGGGTCAGCTATTTGGTTTAAACTTGTTTCAAAACTCGGGCAGTTTTGATTTGTAAACATTGAGCGTCTCTAAGAATTTTCCGATGTCACAACTGATAATATCGTCAATATTTAAGTGGTGTCAGGCTATGAAAATACATTTGCGGCCTAGGACGTTAGTGTCATGTTCAGCTGTAAATACGAAGCTGGATGTTTTGAATATAGACGCATTTCCCTATCGTTGGTTGCTTATCTGCGGTTATCACTAGTTTACGGTCATGTCACTAAATTGTTCTTTCTCTTTACTTTCTGATGTATCAGAAGAAGTCTCGGGTTTACCTGTTATGTTCTGTGTTATTTCGTCTTACACTTTCTTCTTTAGCATTTCTGTTATTTTCTCTTTTGTTTTTGACGGAGGATCAACTATATCTTACCACTCCTGACGGAGGAACAGCCACAAATACTCCTGAAGGAGGAACAACCACAACTACTCCTGACGGAGGAACAACCACAACTACTCCTGACGGAGGAACAACCACAACTACTCCTGAATGAGGAACAACCACTACTCCTGAAGAGGAACAACCACAACTACTCCTGAAGGAGGAACAGCCACAACTACTCCTGAAGGAGGAACAGCCACAACTACTCCTGAAGGAGGAACAGCCACAACTACTCCTGAGGGGAGGAACAGCCACAACTACTCCTGAAGGAGGAACAGCCACAACTACTCCTGAAGGAGGAATAGCCACAACTACTCCTGAAGGAGGAATAGCCACAACTAATCCTGAAGGAGGAACAACAAAAACTACTCCTGAAGGAGGAACAGCCACAACTATTCCTGAAGAAGGAACAGCCACAACTACTCCTGAAGGAGGAACAAACACAACTACTCCTGAAGGAGGAACAACCACAACTACTCCTGAATGAGGAACAACCACAACTACTACTGAAGGAGGAACAGCCACAACTACTCCTGAAGGAGGAACAGCCACAACTACTCCTGAAGGAGGAACAGCCACAACTACTCCTGAAGGAGGAACAGCCACAACTACTCCTGAAGGAGGAACAGCCACAACTACTCCTGAAGGAGGAATAGCCACAACTACTCCTGAAGGAGGAACAACAAAAACTACTCCTGAAGGAGGAACAGCCACAACTACTCCTGAAGAAGGAACAGCCACAACTACTCCTGAAGGAGGAACAGCCACAACTACTCCTGAAGGAGGAACAACCACAACTACTCCTGAAGGAGGAACAACCACAACTACTCCTGAAGGAGGAACAACCACAACTACTCCTGAAGGAGGAACAATCACAAACCACTCCTGAAGAAGGAACAAACACAATTACTTATGATTAAGGAAAGGAAGAACAACCACGAACCACTCCTGAAGAAGGAACAAACACAAACCACTCCTGAAGAAGGAACAAACACAAACCACTCCTGAAGGAGGAACAACTACAACTACTCCTGAAGGAGGAACAACCACAACTACTCCTGAAGGAGGAACAACCACAACTACTCCTGAAGGAGGAACAACTACAACTACTCCTGAAAGAGGAACAACCACAACTACTCCTGATGGAGGAACAACCACAATTACTTCTGATTGAGGAACGGAGGAACAACCACAAACCACTCCTGAAGAAGGAACAACCACAACTCACCACTCCTGAAGGAGGAACAACTGCAACTCACCACTCCTGAAGGAGGAACAACCACAACTTACCACTCCTGACAGAAGAACAACCACAAACCACTCCTCAAGAAGGAACAACAAACCACTCCTGAAGAAATAACCACAAACCACTTTTGAAGAAGGAAGAACCACAAACCACTCCTGAAGAAGGAAGAACCACAAACCACTCCTGAAGGAAGAACCACAAACCACTCCTGACGGAGGAACAACCTCAACTCACCACTCCTGACGGAGGAACAACCACAACTCACCACTCCTGACGGAGGAACAACCACAACTCACCACTCCTGACGGAGGAACAACCACAACTCACCACTCCTGACGGAGGAACAACCACAACTCACCACTCCTGACGGGGGAACAACAGCAAACCACTCCTGACGGGGGAACAACAAACCACTCCTGACGGGGGAACAACAACAAACCACTCCTGACGGAGGAACAACAACAAACCACTCCTGACGGGGGAACAACAACAAACCACTCCTGACGGGGGAACAACAACAAACCACTCCTGACGGAGGAACAACAACAAACCACTCCTGACCGAGGAACAACAACAAACCACTTCTGACGGAGGAACAACAACAAACCACTCCTGACGGAGGAACAACAACAAACCACTCCTGACGGAGGAACAATAACAAACCACTCCTGACGGAGGACCAACCACATCTCACCACTCCTGACGGAGGACCAACCACATCTCACCACTCCTGACGGAGGAACAATAACAAACCACTCCTGACGGAGGACCAACCACATCTCACCACTCCTGACGGAGGACCAACCACATCTCACCACTCCTGACGGCGGAACATTACAAAAGGCATCACAAAGCCTCCGGCGTCTACATTGTGAACCAGGCACTAGTGTCGCTAACGCCGGGGTAACGTAGAACATCGATCGAAAAGTGCTGTACCTTAACAGTAAAGTAATGCTGCCGAAGCTCCTCTCCCATTTAGCTCCTCTCATCTCCCCCTCTAACATTCCAACACCATACTCCCCTTTCACAACTGCATTTTCAACCTCCATCTCCTTCTCTCTCTCTCCCCACCCCCCCTTCGGAAGCCCTGTCCCCCTGCATCAATCCATTCCCATCTCTCTTCCCCGTTGTCCACCTGCGTTACTTTCGCAAATTAAAACCTCATTACATATATATATATATATATATATATATATATATATATATATATAATATATATATATATATATATATATATATATATATATATACACACACATATATACATGTATCAAGGTTCTAGTGAAGCAATCACCTTCATATTGAATTATAAATTGTAAAGAATACTAGAATAATTTAAAATATAAGAGATTTAAAACAGACTTAGAGAAGAACCAAATGTGACGAATCAACACAAACCAGGGAACGGGTGGGGGTTTGAACCCATGGCAAGCGAGTGCTAAAACTCACAGGCCAGTGCGTTAACCACTCTGCCATCTGGCTTTAGTAATAATCACCCAACTAGGTATATTGCTATACAACATAGGGAGGTTAGCATGGGCCACCACAGCGACCACGAATGCAGGGTTTTTGCAGATGAATCACACACCAGCGTGGCTGTGTCGTGCTCTAGCAACTAATACAACATTTTATTGTGTTAACGTTTCGCTCTCCAGGAGCTAAACGTTGCCACAATTAAATGTCCAACTAGTTGCACTTGTGTCCTTACCTAACATTGTCGGGGATTCTACCAACATTATTACAACACTAGAATCAAAGGGAAAAATCGAAATATTTTAATAAAGCACAAAAACAAAATATATATTAACAAAAATATATTAAAGAAGAAAAAACAACTGCGATATTGTACTCAGTCGCAATGACACCTCACTTCCTTGACAGCAACGTCTTGACAACTGTTTCCTGACAACACCTACTGACAACTCTTTCTTCACAGTGATGTCCTGACAACACTATCTCGACAGCTCTTCCTTGACAATGCCGTCGTGGCACATGTCTTGACAACACTGGGAAGCGCTACTTAACACAATATTGACAACACCAACCTGACAATGCTGTCTTGCCAACTGTATTGACAACAACGAAGTCCCAGTTGTTTGGTCAGTAATTACAGTAAGTCGATACCGAGGCAACTTAAAATTAAAAGCAGTGATAAGAGGTGGTGAAAGGAGTGGTGGTGGTGGTGATACATCAGTGGTGTGAGTTTACCAGACGTCAGCTTTGTGTTGACTAGAGGAAAGGCAGCTGGTAAAGGCAGCTCAGTGGAAGGCAGTGGGGTAGCAGTAGTAACAGTACCAGAAGAACATCTGCTGAAGAGGATCCCAGAAGCGGATCGAAATATACAGATCAATTAATCTTCTGAGTTTCTGTGCACTGGCAAGTGCTTATTACACTTTAGATATCCATAAGAACATAAGAATGGAGGAACACTGCAGCAGGCCTACTGGCCCATACAAGGCAAAGCCTTAGCAAAACCAACTATTCCCACCCTTTTAATTAAGACCATATGAAAGGCAAGTCCTTCTCAAACCCAAACCCACTAACAAAATTATTTTCACAACCCATTTTCAATGCTACCCAAGAAATAAGTTTTGATAACCCTATTAACTCAATACGCCGAGGCAATTATAACCCGTAATTCCACGTTATTTTTTTCATATATGGTATATTTACCATAGGCGTATATCCTGTGTTATGTGAGCGCCGCACACCCACCAAAGGTGGTAAATTCATCCTAAGTATTAAGCTCAGTGATATAAACATGGACTAGAATGTTATGAAATATTGTAACAAATAGAACTGCACACCCCACAGTTAGTTGTATCATGCACATCCTCTGACAATAGCCCACCCTACGCCACTAAATTATTTTCCCCACTGATTCACGCCGGCAGTGTCCAGTGGGAGGGGTGGGTGAGGAGAGAGCCTTCTGTTTTACTATTCTTGTCTTAAACTATGTTACAAAAATCTTTTTTTCCCACTTGAGGGACTGACCACCTCAAAACTACGTCTTCAAGGTTGAACTAATTACATCGTCTTCCAACTTTCCTGGTTTTGATAAGGACTTGCCTTGTATGGGCCAGTATGCTTTCTGCAGTGCTCCTCCATTCTTATGTTTTTATATTATGACAGAACTCAAACTGTATAAAAGAAAATAGTTCTTAAAAGATTGCCTTCGTTCGGACTTTAATGGCCTTTCCTCTCTATCTCCTCAAGTACTCCAGGGAATTGACAAACGAAATGGCACAATACCGTGACTGGAACAATACACAAATAACCCACACATGGGAGAGGGAAGCTTACTACGACGTTTCGGTCCAACATCGACCATTTACAAAGTCACACTGGCGTCGTTCTAAGCTCCTCTATCTGTGACGATCATTTGTGTATTGATATTATCATCTTGACAATAATGTGTTGATAATAATGTTTTAAGAAAGCTGCATTGGCTACACTGTACTGACAACACTGCATTGGCTACACTGTACTGACAACACTGCATTGGCCACACTGTACTGACAACACTGCATTGGCCACACTGTACTGACAACACTGCATTGGCCACACTGTACTGACAACACTGCACTGGCCACACTATATTGGCGACACTGCATTCACACACGACTGACAACACATTACTGACAACTGATAACACAAGAGACAACACACTACAGATACACAACACACAACACACTACAGACACACTACAGACAACACACTACAGACACACTACAGACAACACACTACAGACAACACACTGCTAACACACTACAGACAACACACTACAGACAACACACTGCTAACACAGTACACACTACAAACAACACACTACAAACAACACACTACAAACAACACACTACAAACAACACACTACAAACAACACACTACAAACAACACACTACAAACAACACACTACAAACAACATACTACAAACAACACACTACAAACACAGTACAAACTACACACACACTACAAACACACAACAGACAACACATTACAGCACACAAACGACAACACACTACAAACAACACACTACAAACAACACACTACAAACAACACACTACAAACAACAAACTACAAACAACACACTACAAACAACAAACTACAAACAACACACTACAAATGAATGGTTCAGGAACCGACAAGTATAAAAGACACAATGCAACATTTGGTATCTTTATGAGAAACTTTCACACAGTGGCTTATCAGCAATACAAGTAGAAGTTAGGAGATAGGATTTGACGAACATCCCTGACCAGTCGATGTGTTCAGCATCAACTGTAGAAATGCAGCATATGTCCTAGAGGCTTATATACTGTAGAGGTGACAGAAGCAGCTAGGAGGCAGGTCATAGGGACCATCCACTATCTAAGTGACTTCGTCAAAGGTTGGACAAGTGTTGAAGAATCGTTTGATTAAGATCCCAAGATTGCTGTCGATGTGCTGACACAGCAACATCTTGGGATCTTAATACAAGATCTCCACTGTCAACCGACTACAGACAGTGGAGTCCACTACGTCCTGCTCACTCACCTACACTATAAGCCACTCACATGCATCTACAGATGATGGACTAACACTCGACAGGCCGAGGACTGTACCTCAAAACCTACCCTACACTACTTGATGACTGATGACCTGTGGCACCCTCAATAAAACTACCCAAATGTTGCATATGTCTAATTTATAACACACTACAAACAACAAACTACAAACAACACACTACAAACACAGTACACACTACAAACACAGTACAAACTACACACAACACACTACAAACACACAACAGACAACACACTACAGACAACACACTACAGACAACACACTACAGACAACACACAACAGACAACACACTACAGACAACACATTACAGACAACACACAACAGACAACACACTACAGACAACACACTACAGACAACACACTACAGACAACACATTACAGACAACACACAACAGACAACACACTACAGACAACACACTACAGACAACACACTACAGACAACACACTACAGACGACTGACACTTCAAACAACACACTACAAAACACACTACAGACAACACAATATTGATCAGTGTTCAGGAAAATATGATTGGGAAGTTTTCCCTATTTCATTTCATCCTACTGTATTTTTCCCCACTGTTTTTCCCTACTGTAGTTTTATCAACTTAATCCTAATATATTTGTTTTTAATATTTGCATTCCGTATTTTTTTTCCATATATATACAAATAAAAATATAAATTGAACTGCACATGCGCCTAACTTTTATTTTTTTCACTTTCCATTGTGTATATGTTAATTACATTTTTTCACGGGAAGCGCTAAACCTTTCGGGGGTCACACAGCGCGTGGGGAATGAGTTATTATTGTTTGTTCCTAAAAAGAAGAGCTCCAATTCCTTGGATCAAGAACCCTTTAC
>WNWK01000172.1:0-40000 GCA_009830355.1 Cherax destructor | reverse complement strand
GCAGACATTTCCTATCTGAATTGCAACATTGAGTCTCCATTAAAAAATATGTTCGCTGTGGGGTCCTTCAGACCAGTGACTGTATACTTGCCTTACATTCATAAGGTCTCTGATCCGATTGTTGTTATGAGTTTTGTTGTATCGTAGGGCAGGTATTGGTTATTGTAGGCTTACAATAAACACGTACATGCGTCTTACCTTTCGGGATGAGGACTGTTCATGAGGACCACTAAACACCCATTTAATAACCCGTAAGTGCACATACAACACAACCGGGAACCAGTGAAATTGATGAGACACGTGAAGCAGTTTGGTATTATTTTTTTTTGTTGAAGCATTTAGACTACACCAGGAATTCTCAACGTTTCCTCCATTATTAACCCCCTCGGCTTGATGTATTTCTCCATTTACCCCCTCACTTCCATACAAAAAATTTATCATCATAAAGGGACAGAAAAACAAAGTCAGAAAAAATTAATTATTCAGGTTTTGCACAAAAATATTTAACCCTTGCCATGAAATTGTTTACCCCCAAGGGGTAAATTTACCTCTGGTTGAGAATCACTGGCCTACACAGTAGGCTTCTTCAGTCAGATACGTGGGCAGGAGGTGTAGTAGTGAAATGAAGATGCATTCAATCCATAAACCTTGGAGGAATACTGTTTTTCCAAGGTTGGTGGACTGACTACATAATATTCATTTCACTATTACACAACCTGCATCTGTATCTGACCGAAGAAGCCTAATGTGTAGGCGAAACGTTTCAACAATGAAGATACCCAGCTGTTGAACATGTGTCTTAATCATTAACTTTTCGTATTTTATGCCATTTTCAACATAACTCATCAAAACGCGGTGCCTTTCCAGCTATCATGCCGATATCGTTCTAAAATCATCCTCTTCAGTAGCACCTCCCGATACCTTCTAGTCACTCTGAGATTACAACAAATTTCCCTTCAAACCTAAGAGAGTCCGGCGTCCATCTCCCACTTTTCCCTGCATCAGTACACCCCAAAAGTGTTAGCCGTTTCGAGAACCTGACCTGTTCTGAATCCTCCATGTTGCATTGCTTCTCAAAACGCGAAATTGTAGTCTCCCACCTACGCTGTATCTGTGACTTTTAAACACACGCGGAAGGCTTGACATCGCATGACATCCCGTCTGCCAAAGACTGAACACCACCTTGAGCAACCACCTCCAGTTAAGACTGACGCAAACAATACTCATAATTATCTAATATCTCATTAAAATGAACCTTATACCTCCCCCACGAAAAGCTTTTGTACCTTGTGACCCCAACACACAAGGTGTTGTACCTAACTTACGCCCAGGGTTGGCGTGAAATAATTCCTGTCTAACCTTGTTCCATGACCCCTTCTAACGTATGCATGCGTTGGCACCACCTAGAATGTTACGAAAGAATTCCCACAACGAGTGAATGCGGCAGCTCTAAGAATTTTTATTGACGTTATGTTTCGCCTGCGTTGCAGGTTTCATCAGTGGATTACAGTTATATCAGCACTACATTGGTGGAAGACAAAGATGACGAAGTGTAGAGGTTGTCCATGTAATCAGCCCTTGGAGCAAAATAATGTCTCAGCCTAATGCAGAAAAAAAAATGGTCAGAGACTTACAACTGGAAAGTGAGGTGTAGCTGCTAGGAGATGAGGTCACATGTGAGCTGGGTCCACTATTGGTAGTAGGTCATGGTATGCAGTTGTTAGCAATAGAGTTGTAACTGTTTAGCATTACCTACTTCCACTAGTGGGCCCATTTCACCTGTGATCTCATCTCCAAGCTGCTATGCCTTACCAGTATATAAGCCTCTGGCCAAATGCTTCTGTATTATGCTAAAATACATTATCTTGCTCCAAGAGTGATGGACTGATTAATCAACTGCCCCTTCATTTCGTCCACCAGTGCCGATGTCTCTGTAATTGACTGACGAAGCCTACACTGAAGGCGAAATGTTTTGATAATAAAGATTCCTAGTGTTGACCATATTAATTACTCTTCAACTTGTCTGTTATATACAATTTGTAACATAATTCACACAACGCCCGGGAACAATGCCCATCCCCTTTTGGGGTGACATACTTCTTAGGAACCACATGGTTCCTGTTTTTGCCCACTAATACTTAGGCCTGTAAAACCCTAACAAAATAGGCCTAATCCTCTCGGACAAAATATTTTTCATTTTCTCAATGCCCTTTGCTGGTGTGTACACAAATATTAACGAATGAAGACTACCCTGCTAAGACTACTCATCCACAAGAATAATGCGTGACCATAGTCTCCTTTTACACATCGATGGTAAACAAACGGGTTTACATCCCTTCTAAGATGGATCGTAGACAACACAAACCACATATCCTGGAATCTACAGATCCCTGACATCATTGGGGTTGTGCTCCTTCAAAAACACCACCTCCACACTATATCCGTGGGGCATACTTCCCAACCATGTTCGCTCTACCAACGCACAAAGACTATTAGTGCAGGGTCATTAACCCTAATGTAGGGTTTCTCTAGAGTGCCCTTATCTAAAGCACTTTTGCTGAATTTGACAATGATAACTTGGCTCCTAAATAAACTCACAATCTTGGCCATCTCTACTCTGTTTTGTGATGGTGTTGAAACAATCTAACGCTGCTGCTTGTTTTCTAACACGCTTGCTCTCTCCAGGAGTCAACGCCCCGGCGGCCCAGTCCCTGACCACGCCCTCGAGGAAAACATTTCCAGGAATACCTTCTCCAACACACTAGCAATCAATGCAGATAGATCATTGTCCACTCTCACTGCCACATGGTGAGGTCTGTCACAACCCCCTCTTTCTCAAGAGCATTCACCTCAAACACCTCTTCACACTCCGTCACTACTGACTCTTCAGCACGATCCTCATGGGTGTGATCCATGCCTCACTGCATCGCCGCTCTGAGAGGCTCCAATGATGCCGACTGCCTGGGTGCACTCGGCTGCACCTCCCGACGTAAAATGTCCACAGATATATAACCGTAGCTGTCACAGATCCAGTGGATCTGCACCTGCGTTTCAAATGCTAGCGAGATAACAAAAGATAGGACAGGGTATTTCAATATCATCTTAAGGGAGAATATACCATCCTGGAAACCAGCATATGCCGGAGTTGCACTGCAAATATAGTACTTGCAGTGCAAATTATATTTTTGCAGTAACCATACTTGTACTATACTGTTGTCACTTGTGGCGAAACATTTCCTCTAATAAATATCCTGAAATGTACATAAGTATCATTTTTCCACGTCTTGTCGGTATCACCTTACCATTTTTCGGTACCTTAGTAATACAATGCTTGGCGAATGTCTTGACCACTTGTGTGCCTCTAAGTTTATGGCTACACAGAGATCCAGGTCGGCTATCCTAGTCAATATTTGACTATGGTATTGCAACGTAACGATCTGAAAAGGCAGTGAATGCCTGTAAAAACACTGTTAAGATTATCATAATAGCAACTCGCTACACCCGTAAGGGTCATTCAGCACCTAGAGGATTGGTGCTTCTAGATAAATATAAGATAATAATAATAGCAATAATAATAAATATTTATATTGAACCATATATAATAATAATAATAATAATAATAATAAAATTTTAATAAAAAAGTTATAATAATTATAATAATAATTAATAATAATAGTAAATTACAGTAAGGAGTAAAGTCTTTATTGTCACCTCATATATATGTGGAATTCTATTTACTTTACTGATAAGAGCATTTCAATCCGATCAGCTGAGAGAACAAGAGGTCATTATTGATAGTGCACCGCGCGCGCGCGCACACACACACCTCACTCAAAGAAAAGGATCTTGAGGTGAGTATAATACCGAGCACATCCCCTGAAGCGCACATCAACCAGGTAACTGCTGCAGCATATGGACTCCTGGCAAACCTAAGAACAGCATTCCGATACCTCAGTAAGGAATCGTTCAAGACTCTGTACACCGTGTACGTCAGGCCCATATTGGAGTATGCAACACCAGTTTGGAACCCACACTTTTTCAAGCACGTCAAGAAATTAGAGAAAGTGCAAAGGTTTGCAACAAGACTAGTCCCGGAGCTAAGGGAAATGTCCTACGAAGAAAGCTTATGGGAAATCGGCCTGAGGACACTTGAGGACAGGAGGGTTAGGGAAGACATGACGATATAAAATAGTGAGAGGAATTGACAAGGGGGCCAGGGACAGGATGTTCCAGAGATGGGACACAGACACACACATGGGGTCACAATTGGATGCTGAAAACTTAGATGAATCACAGGGATGTTAGAAAGTATTTATTCAGTTAAAGAGTTGTCAGGAAGTGGAATAGTCTGGAAAGTGTCGTAGTGGAGGCAGGAACCATACATAGTTTTAAGACGAGGTTTGATAAAGCTCATGGAGAAGGGAGAGAGAGGACCTAGTAGCGATCAGCGAACAGACGGGGCCAGGAGCTATGAATCGACCCATGCAACCACAAATAGGGGAGTACGTACACACACACACACACACACACACTCGCGAAAAAGGCGACCTTAATGCTTGTGTCATCCAGTGAATTAAGAGATTAAATACACTTAGGAAACCTATTATTTAATCGTCAATGCAAAGAGGGGAAAAGAACCAAGAACATAGTCAATGTACAAGATGAGCTCAGCCACAAATATTAGTGGAGGTAACAGATGAGGTAGAGGTGACTCCTCGACAATGGATGAAAGCTGAAAAACAACTTTATATACACATGCAGATAAATAGATCAGAGGAGCAACAAGTTGATGAATTAGACACTTGTGCAACACTTGGGTATCTTTGCCTAAGACAAGTTTCGCCACAGTGGCTTCATCAGTCCAATACAAAGAAGAATGGTGAAGATCATTAGGAATTTGAGGTAATCAGTCCCTCAGCCTGGAGTCGATATAACCAGCCCATCAGTCTTTTCAAGATTGATGGACTGGTTACTTAGGCTTCAGGCTGAGGGACTGATTACCTCAAATACCTTCTGATCTTTACCATTCTTCTTTGTATTGGACTGATGAAGCCACTGTGTGGCGAAACGTTTCCTCGATAAAGATACCCAAGTGTTGCACAGGTGTCTGATTCGGATACGCACAATAACCAAGGCAAAAAATAAATCCATTTTTCTTCACAGTAACATTAGCAAGAAAATAAAAATAATTGTTTAAGTGATCGAGTTGAAGAAATAAATAGAAAAGCTCACTGTAAATGATAGGAAGTTATGCAATAAACTTAACACGATATTTCTAATGTTTGTACAAATGATCGAAGGCCAGAGAGAGAATAGAGGATAAACAAAGAAAAAAAATCATGTTTTTGGAACGACTAATGATGTAGTGAGAGGACTCCTGGTCGAGCTTGATGCAACGAAGACAAGATGAGATGTCACTCTCAATTTTAAGAGAAGTTGCTTAAGTCCTATGCAAACCACTCACATCAGACTTCAGCGACTCGTGAGCAACTGGAAAAGTGCCAACAAGTGACAAAAAATTCTGACCCACAAATCAAAACTGTCGGAAAATACCATAAGAAAAAATCTTGAACAGAACACTAGCAAGGCTTCATAAGCGGATGACCACATATTACTAATCTCTGAGTGAGAGAGAGAGAGAGAGAGAGAGAGAGAGAGAGAGAGAGAGAGAGAGAGAGAGAGAGAGAGAGAGAGAGAGAGAATAGATTAATACAAGTTAGTCAGGAAAGAGAGAAGAGGTGGATTATATATTCTTAGATTATAAGAAGAGTTTACATAAATTGAAGCAAGCTGGGGTAAAAGGTATGAAGCATCAAAATGGGAGAGTATAGCTTATTGAGTTCTACAAGGATCAGTGCTGGGACCCACACTGTTCCTGGTATGTATAAATGACCTGGTTACAGAAGTTAACTTCTACAAATTCATATTGTTAGACATCGCCAAAATAATAAGAAAAAACACAAAGTGCAGAGAATGAAAGAAGTCTGTAAGACCTGGACAGACTTGAGAAATAGTCAGATAACCAGTTACCAGAATTTAACTAAACAACTGAAGTTGGGAGACTGGGTAAAGAGACTACTAACAGAGTCCCATCTGTCGAAAATGAAGGATGGGGCAGATATGGCGGGGTTAAAGCTCACAGAAAAAAGTTAGAAAAGGACCTTAGGATACTCATTATCTTAATTCTGTCTCAAAAGATTAGTATTTTTTTTATTAACACACTGGCCGTTTCCCACCGAGGCAGGGTGACCCGAGAAAGCAGAAACACTTTCATCATTCACTCCATCACTGTCTTGACAGAGAAGCACCTACACTACAGTTAAAAACTACACATATAAAAACCCCTCCTTGAGAACGAGGGCACTCTACTTCCCAACTCCAGGACAAGTCCGGTTAACCGATTTTCCCCAATCCCTTCATAAATATTACTGTTCTCACACTCCAACAGCACGTCAAGTCATAAAAACCATTTGTTGGACTCGCTCCTAGCACGCACACGCGCGCACACATGCGCGCGCGCGCGCGCACACACACACACGAGTATGCACAGGTACGGAGGGAGGCCCAGAAACAGTACGAAAACGACATAGCATCGAAAGTCAAGTCTGACCCGAAACTGATGTACAGCCACATCAGAAGGAAGACAACAGTAAAGGATCAGGTGATAAGGCTGAGGAGGGAAGATGGGGAACTCACAAGTAATGATCAAGAGGTATGTGAGGAGCTCAACTCGAGGTTTAGGGAAGTATTCACAGTGGAGGAAGGGAGGCAGTTGGGTAGACAGGACGGGGTGCATCACCAACAAGGGATGTATCGAGTGCTGGAGGGTATACACACATCTGAGGGGGAGGTGAAGCAGTTACTCAGTGACCTTGATACCTAAAAAAAAAAAAAAAAAAAAATTTTTTTTTTTTTTTTTTTCAACACATCCCTTGAAACTGGGCAGCTACCTGAGATATGGAAAAGGCCAACGTAGTCCCCATCTTTAAAAAAGGAGACAGAAAAGAGGCACTAAACTACAGACCGTGTCACTTACATGTATAGTGTGCAAAGTCTTGGAGAAAATCATCAGAAAAAGAATGGTGGAGCATCTGGAGCAGAACAGGTTAATCAACGCCAGACAGCACGGTTTCAGGGAAGGCAAATCCTGTGTAACAAACCTCCTGGAGTTCTATGATAAAGTAACAGAGGTAAGGCAAGAGAGAGAAGGGTGGGTTGACTGCATTTTCTTGGACTGCAGGAAGGCCTTTGACACAGTTCCTCACATGAGATTAGTAAAAAAGATGGAAGACCAAGCGTGTATAACAGGAAGGGCACTGAATGGATCAGGGAATACCTCACAGGAGGCAACAACGGGTCATGGTGCGTGATGAGGTATCACAGTGGGCGCCTGTGACGAGCGGTGTACCGCAGGGTCAGTCCTAGGACCAGTGCTATTCTTGCTATATGTGAATGACATGACGGATGGGATAGACTCAGAAGTGTCTCTTTCGCAGATGATGTGAAATTAATGAGGAGAATCACATCGGATGAAGACCAAGCAGGACTTCAAAGTGACCTGGACAAGCTTGACATCTGGTCTAGCAACTGGCTTCTCGAATTTAACCCCACCAAATGCAAAGTCATGAAGATCGGAGAAGGGCAAAGAAGACCGCTGACAGAGTACAGGCTAGGTGGACAAAGGCTACAAACCTCAACAAAGGAGAAAGACCTTGGGGTGAGTATAACATCTAGCACGTCTCCGGAAGCACACATCAACCAGATAACTGGGCAGCATATGGGACTGGCAAACTTAAGATTAGCGTTCCGTTACCTTAACAAGGAATCTGTCACACACTGTATCCTGGATGTCAGCCCTGTTACTAGAAGTATGCAGCCCCAGTCTGAAAACCCACACCTGGTCAAGCACGTCAAGAAACTAGAGAAAGGCAAAGGAGTGACAAGAAGTTCCACAACTCAGGGTCTGTCTATGAAGAAAGGCTGAAAATAGACTAACAACACTGAGAGGAAAGAGGGTCAGAGGAGACAGTAACGACATACAAAATACTGGAATTGAAAAGGTAGATAGTGACAGGTTGTCTTCAGAAAACACAGAACAAGGGGACAACAACTGTGCTGAAGACTCAATGAGTCCAAAGGGATGTCAGGAAAACATTTCTTCAGCCACAGAGTAGTCAGAAGTGGAATGACTAGAAAAATGATATATAGAGAGGAAACCCTTACCCAAAGTTAGACAAGGTATGATAAAGTCATGTGAGCAAAGGAGAAGAGACCCAGTGGACTGCTAGAGCAGCGGCCAGGAGCTCGAGTCTCGACCCCCGCAACCACAATTAGGTGAGTACAATTAGTGAGTACACCGCGCACGAACGCTGGAAGTCAAAGCCCCTTGCATACAAAACCTTTACCCCTCCAATCTTTCCTAGGTCAACCTATACCCCACATTCTTTCCACTACCGATTCATATGCTCTCGAAGTCATTCTATTTTATTCCATCCTCTCTAAATGTCCGAACCACCTAAACAACCCCTCCTCTGCCCTCTGTATAATACTTTTAGTAACCCCACAAGTTCTCCTAAATTCCAAACAACGAATTCTCTGCATTAAATTCACACCACACATTGCCCTCAGACATGACATCACTGCCTCCAACCTTTTCCTTGTTGCAACATTCACCACTCATGCTTCACAACCATATAAGAGCTTCCATAGATAACGTTCTTTGTCTCCACAGATTCCTCAGTTCACTCACCTTTCTGCCCTCATCAATTCTGTGATTCATCTTGTCCCTCATAAACCCATCTGCTGACAAGTCCACTTCCAAATATTTGAAAGCATTCATTTCCTCCATACTCCCTCCCTCCAATCTGATATCCAATCTTTTATTACCTAATTTTTTTTTATCCACATCACCTTACTCTTTCCTATGTTACCTTTTAATTTTATTCTTTTACATACCCTATCAAACTCTTCCACCAACCTCTGCAACTTCTCTTCAGAATCTCCCAAAAGCACAGTGTCATCAGCAAAAAGTAACTGTGACAACTCCTACTTTGTATTATATTCATTATCTCTTAATCCCACACCTCTTGCCAACACCCAAGCATTAACTTCTCATACAACCCCATCTATAAATATATTGAACAACGATGGTGACATCACGTATCCTTGTCTAAGGACTACTTTTACTGGGAAATAATCTCCCTCTCTCTCCTACATACTCTAACCTGAGCCTCAGTATCCACGTTAGAACTCTTAACTGCTTTCAATAACCTACCTCCTATTCCATACATTTACAACATGTGCCACATTGCTTCCTTATCCACCATATCACATGCCATTTCCTAATCTTTAATGCAACAAAAACCTCTTTACCCTTAGCTATATACTGTTCACCTTTACGTTTCACTGTAAACACTTGATCTACACCTATTACCCTTCCTGAAGCATCCTTGTTCATCTGCGATCCTGCTCTCCGTCTTACTCTTAATTATTTCAATAATAACTCTACAATACACTTTACCTGGTATACTCAATAGGCTCATCCTCCTAGTATTAACAGAAAAAACGTCAGCAGCATATGCTAATATCATAAACACACGAATGGCATTAAGAAACCTCAGCAGAAAGACTATGAGACTTATTCTTAAATATAATGAGCTGGTGTTGTATCCTTAATCACTTAACGAAATAAAGTGAAATTTGAAAGAAAAATGAAAGCGTCAGGACTGGTGTTTGGTTTTTGATATATCAAACTGTTGGTAATGGCCTAACAAGGAGTATGAAGGTAAAAGGTATAATGAACATAAAATATAAATGAAAGTACGCTAGTGCATATACTTAGGACATCTTTATAATAAGTTTTTCGATCCATACCAAACTTTCTTCTGACTGACCTACAGCAAAAACTAACATGTTAACTACAACTCTTGTGTTTTTGTGCTTTGTTAGCACGTGGCGTCAAATGGGACGACCAGAGAGAAATCATTTATTCTTTCACAATTCCACAGAAACTCAAACTCTCATGACACGAATTCGTAAGAAAAGTCACCTTCACGACATTCACTAGAAACCAAGATTTTAATGACTCCGATTTCCAGAAAGTTTTTTAACAAGGCATCATTACTGCAGTTGTCACCGATACATCACCCTGGAGAACCTGGCCATTAACAACAGCATACACATCACTACAGCAGATGATGGAGGTGGTAATGTAATCCTTGACACAAGTGATTACCACGGCAAACTCCCCGACCTTCCGAACACCTGTCAAATCATCACAGAATGACGTCGAGATAAATGAACAAAGATTTTCTTACAGAGACCACGCTGCATCCTTCGTAGTTTTTAAAACGTAATAAAGTTCAATACCCATAGCCATAACCTAGACAGGCCAGGTTATACGGACTCCCAATAACAAGTACCTGGGAGTTCTATCCATCCTATCACATCAGGTACTGGAGGTGCCATTCCCAGATTAGTCGGACAAGTAGCGAAAACAGTCTATATCCAGCGTATTGAGTATCAAACTTTGCTCATCTTAAGCACATCGGGGATCTTCTTTGCCCTCATCAAAAACAAAAATATTAAGAATAAACATTCTGTTTGGTTTGATGTCACCTAACTCTTTACTAATGTTCCCACAGATGCCATGACTTCACAGCCCTCATAGAACTCTGACCTAATTTCAACCCCTTCGAATAAGGACACAAATTTTTTTAGTCGTTACGCTTAGCTATGATGAGTCTGTTGAAGACAATCTTGACCAACATTTTAATGAAAAACTTACTGAAAATTTCCACAATATCATTCGAAATACTGTCACATATTTCAGATATGACGGTAACATTGTCATATATACTATACAATTTATAGGATATATGAAAATGTTTTTCTAATGAGATCAACAATGTTGAACTTTCTATCAAATTCACTCTGGAACTAGACAACGAGGGCAAACTACCATTCTTTTATTTTTCTAGGCAGTACGCCCAACAAAGACACCATTTCTTTCAGAATCTACAGAAAACCCATAACGATGACTTTGCTTATTTCTACTCACATTACGACACTCACATCGAGAGAGACGCGAGGGAGACCTGAGAGAGACGTGAGAGACGTGAGAGAGAGACGTGGTCAATGTGGTTTTCCTTAGACCTATGCATACCTCCAGTTCCGAATTCTTAGAAGAATTCCAGTATATCACCCGTACCTTCACACGTTTATACTTCTCTCTTTCCGACGCGTTAGCCACTGGCCCAGTGGCTAACGCGTCGGTCTGGAGTTTTACGACTAACCGCGAGTTCACTCCCCGCCCGTACCGTGGTTTGTTTGCAATCGTGTCATTACGATTTCTTGAGCCAAGATCCCTATAACTAACCTTGCAGTGAAGTAGGAGTGTACCCCATACCATACCGGAGGTACCACAAGCTCTATGTAAGAAAAATGGGAATGAATCTGAAGTTTTACGACTCACTGACCGCGGGTTCTATCCCCACCCGTGGTATGGTTTGTTTGCAATCGTGTCACTACGATTTCGTGAGTCATGAATCTTTCTTCACAGGTCCTACAACACAGAAATGCTTGCAACCGCTACTGCACCAGAAATACTTGTGTCTTAACAGATCTAAAGACTCCGTTTCATGCACAATAACATTGAGTTGATCTACAGAAAATTAAATATTGACAGGTTCCACGGTACTGAAGCATCCTTAAATTCTTTTTTACAACACAATAGAACAGAGATGACACATACATCTACTTTCCCTGCACATGTGTTATAACTCCACGTTATTACGTGCTGTCACGTGACACAACGATTAAATAACCTGACTCCTTAACCTGATCTCCGCCAGTAACATGCTTTCTCGTGTATCACTTAGAGAGACCAGGTCCCAGGACCGAAAAGTATCAAATAGATGTGTCCTAAGAGTATGCACACGTGTCCATTCGCCTTATCATTATGATCATACAAGCTACAGAGATATTTGGCCGAATTTCATAAACTTAAACACAAGTAAAATATGCTGATCAAAGAGTAGAAACGATCTACATAAAGGGCTTAAAAAATAAATACCTTGTCATATCAGTTAGATAACAAAAAAATAAGGCAGAATAAGAGCTGAAGGGCACCATCTTGAACTCATAGGTATCTACAAATAGTTGATTACAAACTCACCTGTGAGTAGTGGGGCTTATGTTGATCCTGAGAGGTTCTGAGGTGGATTCGAACTGGTTGGCGATGGTGACATTGGAACCAAACATGCAGTAGCGAGGCATCACTGTGCCAACCACCCCTGCCAGCACAGGGCCAGTGTGTAGACCAATCCGCATCTGTAGAAATGACTCTCTCAACACTGATCCAGCTGGCACTGTGGCACTCAAACCGTAGAAAATTACTCCTAATATTGTGTTAGTTGTGGTACTGGTCAGTTACGGACAGTTGGTGAAAAACGACGCAATTACAGAGAAACGTTTCATCTGTGGACATGCGAAACATCTCAGTCAAGAACAAAGAAGAACAATCCCGTGACTGGAACAATACACAAATAACACGCACATAGATAGAACCTTACGACGATGTTTCGGTCCAACTTGGACCATTTATATAGTCACACTGACTTTCTAAATGGTCCAATTAGGACCGAAACGTCGCCGTAAGCTTTTCTCTCCTATACGCGGGTTATTTGAACATCTCAGTAAAGTTCCTCTCTGCAGTGATTATGGTAACTATGGCATTATCAAGTGCAGCAATGTTAAATAGGGAAGTGTTAATTTTAACACTTGCGTGACTCTTATCTATAGCACTTACAACTGTGTTAGTTTTAACTGTTACCACTGTTACATGTGATAACTAAAGTTAGGTTAGGTAAAATTCGTCAGAAAACAGAACAAGTGTTTCCTGACGCGGGTCTTCGTCATAAGGTGACCCACCAATGGAGCTTTTGGTCATCTGATCGAGGCCTTCCGCTGGCTTACCACTCTACCACTTTAAAAATTAAGCCTGTTTTTATATATATATATATATATATATATATATATATATATATATATATATATATATATATAATTGAAAGTTAAAACACTGATATGTCAGTGCACACTGTACGATACTGACTACCCGTACTGTTACACCCTTAGACATTATTGCCTCTTCTATGGCACTCTTAGACGCAATTGTCTTTATTGTGGCAGTCTTAGACATGTTCATGTCTACTGTGGTAGACACACCAAATAATAGTAATACTACCACTAATAATAATAATACAAATAATATTACTGCTATTATTATTACTACTAATGATAGTAAAAATATTACTAATAATAATATTAATAATAATATTAATGCTATTATTACTAGTAGTATTATTAAAAAAAATTGAAAAAGGATAAAAATATAAATTTGATGAGAAAGAAAAGGGAACCAGTAAAAAAAAAGTTACAAAAAAAAGTGAGCTAGTTTTTTCCTGTAGTTTTTCACAGAGAAAACATCACCTCGACAGAAAAAACTTCCCTGTTTTGTGTCCTTGATGGTGAAGGATCAAGAGCCCCATGAACCCTGATGGTCTACCTTTCATAGACTGATAATTCAGTTATTGATTTTCTGTCATTCTCCCTCTGAACATCCTTCTATCCTGCCTTTATTTATCCATTCCTGTCATCCCTTCGTTCTACCTCTCCTTATTCATCCCTTTTGTTTACCTACTTCTCTCTCAGTTTGTCCCTATCTCCTTTATTACCTTAAATTTTTCCTTTCTTGTGCTTCAGTTTATTCCTTTTTCTGCTTCAGTTTATTCTTTCTGATTCAATTTATTCCTTATGCTTCAGTTTGTTCCTTCTTATGCTTCAGTTTGTTCCTTCTTATGCTTCAGTTTGTTCCTTTTTATGCTTCAATTTATTCCTTCTCGTGCTTCAGTTTATTCCTTCTCATGCTTCAGTTTATTCCTTCTGCTTCAGTTTATTCTTTCTGCTTCAATTTATTCCTTATGCTTCAGTTTATTCCTTCTCATGCTTCAGTTTGTTCCTTCTCATGCTTCAGTTTATTCCTTCTCATGCTTCAGTTTATTCCTTCTCATGCTTCAGTTTATTCCTTCTCATGCTTCAGTTTATTCCTTCTCATGCTTCAGTTTATTCCTTCTCATGCTTCAGCTTATTCCTTCTCATGCTTCAGCTTATTCCTTCTCATGCTTCAGTTTATTCCTTCTCATGCTTCAGTTTATTCCTTCTCATGCTTCAGTTTATTCCTTCTCATGCTTCAGCTTATTCCTTCTCATGCTTCAGCTTATTCCTTCTCATGCTTCAGCTTATTCCTTCTCATGCTTCAGTTTATTCCTTCTCATGCTTCAGTTTATTCCTTCTCATGCTTCAGTTTATTCCTTCTCATGCTTCAGTTTATTCCTTCTCATGCTTCAGTTTATTCCTTCTCATGCTTCAGTTTATTCCTTCTCATGCTTCAGTTTATTCCTTCTCATGCTTCAGTTTATTCCTTCTCATGCTTCAGTTTATTCCTTCTCATGCTTCAGTTTATTCCTTCTCATGCTTCAGTTTGTTCCTTCTCATGCTTCAGTTTGTTCCTTCTCATCCTTCAGTTTATTCCTTCTCATGCTTCAGTTTATTCCTTCTCATGCTTCAGTTTATTCCTTCTCATGCTTCAGTTTGTTCCTTCTCATGCTTCAGTTTGTTCCTTCTCATGCTTCAGTTTGTTCCTTCTCATGCTTCAGTTTGTTCCTTCTCATGCTTCAGTTTGTTCCTTCTCATGCTTCAGTTTATTCCTTCTCATGCTTCAGTTTATTCCTTCTCATGCTTCAGTTTATTCCTTCTCATGCTTCAGTTTATTCCTTCTCATGCTTCAGCTTATTCCTTCTCATGCTTCAGTTTATTCCTTCTCATGCTTCAGTTTATTCCTTCTCATGCTTCAGTTTATTCCTTCTCATGCTTCAGTTTGTTCCTTCTCATGCTTCAGTTTATTCCTTCTCATGCTTCAGTTTATTCTTTATGCTTCAGTTTATTCCTACCTTCTCATCCATTTCATTTGTACTCACTCTCATTCCTATCGGTTCTTCTTATCTATTTAATTTCCTCTTTTAACACATTCTTCGGTTTATCTTCTTCCTTTCCATTACACCTATCTCTACTTTCTTCCCTGCCTATCCTCCCAGTCTATCCTCCCAGTCTATCCTCCCAGTCTATCCTCCCAGTCTATACTCCCCGTCTATACTCCCCGTCTATACTCCCCGTCTATACTCCCCGTCTATACTCCCCGTCTAACCTCCCCGTCTATCCTTCCAGTCTATCCTCCCAGTCTATCCTCCCAGTTTATCCTCCCAGTCTATCCTCCCCGTCTAACCTCCCCGTCTATCCTTCCAGTCTATCCTCCCCGTCTATCCTCCCCGTCTATCCTCCCCGTCTATCCTCCCCGTCTATCCTCCCCGTCTATCCTCCCCGTCTATCCTCCCCGTCTATCCTCCCCGTCTATCCTCCCCGTCTATCCTCCCCGTCTATCCTCCCCGTCTATCCTCCCCGTCTATCCTCCCAGTCTATCCTCCCAGTCTATCCTCCCAGTCTATCCTCCCAGTCTATCCTCCCAGTCTATCCTCCCAGTCTATCCTCCCAGTCTATCCTCCCAGTCTATCCTCCCCGTCTCCTTCCTGTCTATCCTCCCTGTCTATCCTCCCTGTCTATCCTTCCATCCTTCCTGTCAACTTCCATCCTACCTGTCTGATATCTCTAGTTCAAATTTATTCTTGTCCACCTCTCGTCTATTATCCATTCGTAACGGCCTTAAAGTATTTCTTGTCTTTCTTTTCCACTTTCTTTCGCCTTCCTCGCTGCCTCCTTTCTCCATGTTTTTCCCACTTTCCTTTACCGTGTCTTCCATTTTTTTCCTTTCCCCAGCCTTTCTCCATTCCACCTACTCTCTTATTCCCACCCCCCTATCCCTTCTTCGTAATCCATTCTCCCTGTCTGCACCCATTTTATCTCCAGTCTTTATCTCTTCCTTTTTCTCTCTCTCTCTTTCAATTTTCCAGTTCCTCGTGCATTATCTCCGCCTACATATATTCTCTCTCCATCCCATGTTTTATTCAGATTAAATTTGCGCTTCCTGCTTTCCTCTCTCTCAAGATATATATATATATACGTGTATATAATATATATATATATATATATATATATATATATATATATATATATATATATATATATATATATATAAAGTATGTATGTTGTGTGTGTGTGTGTGTGTGTGTGTGTGTGTGTGTGTGTGTGTATGTATTTGTAAATATATTAATATATATATATATATATATATATATATATATATATATATATATATATATATATATGTCGTGCCGATTAGGTAAAACTTGCGATTTTGGCTTAAATAGCAACGCTCACCTTGCCATATAAGACAAGCGAAAATTTGTGTATGCAATAATTTCGCAAAAATCATTCTGAACATAACGAAAAAAATATATTTCTTTGTGTTTGTTTATTATTAAATTATTGTTAACGTATCTAAAATATATTTAGTTGGGTTAGGCTAAATTAAATTGCGCTTGTTGTAATAAGATTAGGTAGGTTTTCAAAGTTTCTCTTCGTACAAAATTATACATTTTTACATTAACATAAATGAAAAATATATATCTTTAAACGTATAAGAGAAAATTTTAGAAAATACTTAATTTTAAACGTTTAAAGATGTATTTTTTTCATTTATGTTAATGTATATATATATATATATATGTCGTGCCGATTAGGTAAAACTGGTCAATTAGCAAGAACTCATCTAAAATTAAGTCCTTTCTAAAATTTTCTCTTATACGTTTAAAGATATATTTTTTTCATTTATGTTAATGTAAGAATTTATAATTTTGTACCAAGAGAAACTTTGAAAACCTACCTAACCTTATTACAACAAGTGCAATTTAATTTAGCCTAACCCAACTAAATATATTTTAGATACGTTAACATTAATTTAATAATAAACAAACACAATGAAATATATTTTTTTCGTTATGTTCAGAATGATTTTGGCGAAATTATTGCATACACAAATTTTCACTTGTCTTATATGGCAAGGTGAGCGTTGCTATTTAAGCCAAAATCGCAAGTTTAACTAATCGGCACGACATATATATATATATATATATATATATATATATATATATATATATATATATATATATATATATATATATATATTTTTTTTATTAACACATTGGGCGATTCCCACCAAGGCAGGGTGGCCCGAAAAGAAAAAACTTTCATCATCATTCACTCCATCACTGTCTTGCCAGAAGGGTGCTTTACACTACAGTTATAAAACTGCAACATTAACACCCTCCTTCAGAGTGCCGGCACTGTACTTCCCATCTCCAGAACTCAAGTCCGGCCTGCCGGTTTCCCTGAATCCCTTCATAAATGTTACTTTGCTCACACTCCAACAGCACGTCAAGTTTTAAAAAACCATATGCCTCCATTCACTCCTATCAAATACACTCACACATGCTTGCTGGAAGTCCAAGCCCCTCGCACACTAAACTTCCTTTACCCCCTCCCTCCAACCTTTCCTAGGCCGACCCCTACCCCGCCTTCCCTCCACTACAGATTTATACACTCTCGAAGTCACTCTGTCTCGTTCCATTCTCTCTACATGTCCAAACCACCTCAACAACCCCTCCTCAGCTCTCTGGACAATCGTTTTGGTAATCCGCACCTCCTCCTAATTTCCAAACTCCGAATTCTCTGCATTATATTCACACCACACATTGACCTCAGACATAACATCTCCACTGCCTCCAGCCTTCTCCTCGTTGCAACATTCATCACCCATGCTTCACACCCATATAAGAGCGTTGGTATAACTATACTCTCATACATTCCCCTCTTTACTTCCATGGACAAGGTTCTTTGTCTCCACAGACTCCAAAGTGCTCCACTCACCCTTTTTCCCTCATCAATTCTATGATTCACCTCATCCTTCATAGACCCATCCGCCGACATGTCCACTCCCAAATATCTGAATACATTCACCTCCTCCATACTCTCTCCCTCCAATCTGATATCCAATCTTTCGTCACCTATTCTTTTTGTTATCCTCATCACCTTACTCTTTCCTATATTCACTTTCAATTTTCTTCTTTTACACACCCTACCAAATTCATCCACCAACCTCTGCAACTTCTCTTCAGAATCTCCCAAAAGCACAGTGTCATCAGCAAAAAGCAACTGTAACAACTCCCACTTTGTATTTGCTTCTTTATCTTTTAGCCCAACACCTCTTGCCAAGACCCTCGCATTCACTTCTCTTACAACCCCATCTATAAATATATTGAACAACCACGGTGACATCACACATCCTTGTCTAAGGCCCACTTTTACTGGGAAATAGTCCCTTCCCTCCTACACACTCTAACCTGAGCCTCACTATCCTCATAAAAACTCTTCACTGCTTTCAGTAACCTTCCTCCTATTCCATACACCTGCAACATCTGCCACATTGCCCCCTATCTACCCTATCATACGCCTTTTCCAAATCCATAAATGCCACAAAACATCTTTACCCTTATCCAAATACTGTTCACCTATATGTTTCACTGTAAACACTTGGTCTACACACCCCTACCTTTCCTAAAGCCCCCTTGTTCATCTGCTATCCTGCTTTCTGTTTTACTCTTAATTCTTTCAATAATAACTCTACCATACACTTTACCAGGTACACTCAACAGACTTATTCCCCTATAATTTTTGCACTCTCTTTTGTCCCCTTTGCCTTTATACAAAGGAACAATACACGCTCTCTGCCAATCCCTAGGTACCTTACCCTCTTCCATACATTTATTAAATAATAGCACCAACCACTCCAAAATTATATCCCCACCTGCTTTTAACATTTCTATCTTTATCCCATCAATCCCAGCTGCCTTACCCCTTTCATTCTACCCACTGCCTCACGAACTTCCCTCACCATAACTATATATATATATATATATATATATATATATATATATATATATATATATATATATATATATATATATATATATATATATATATATATATATATATATAGTTATATATATATATATATATTATCGTGCCTAATAGCTAAAACTGGTCAATTAGCAAGACCTCATCTAAAATTAAGTCTTTTCTAAAATTTTCTCTTATACGTTTAAAGATATATTTTTTTCATTTATGTTAATGTAAAAAATTATAATTTTGCACCAAAAGAACCTTAGAAAACTTACCTAACCTTATTATAACAAGCGCAATTTAATTTAGCCTAGTCCAACTAAATATATTTTTGATACGTTTACAATAATTTAATAATGAACAAACACAATGAAATATATTTTTTTTCGTTAGGTTCAGAATGATTTTTGCGAAATTATTGCATACACAAATTTTCGCTTGTCTTATATGGCAAGATGAGCGTTGCTATTTAACCAAAATCGCAAGTTCTGCCTATTCGGGACGACATATAAATTTATATATGTATATAGATATGGGATTAGGTCAGGGGTTTCAAACAGAGTTAGAGCTAAAGAAGGAGTAGCAATAATGTTGAAGGATATGTTACGGAAGGAAAAGAGGGAATATAAATGTATCACTTTAAGGATTATGTGGTGTAAAATAAAGGTTGGATGTGAAAAGTGGGTTATAGTAAGTGTTTATGCACCTGGAGAGGAGAGAAGTGTAGAGGAGAGAGAGAGATTTTGGGAAATGTTGAGTGAGTGTGTGGGGAATTTTGAACCAAGTGAGAGAGTACTTGTGGTTGGGGATCTCAATGCTAAAGTGGGTAAAAATGTTGTGGACGGTGTAGTAGGTAAATTTGGGGTGCCAGGGGTAAATGAAAATGGGGAGCCTTTAATTAAGTTGTGTAGAAAGAGGTTTGGTAATAAGTAATACATATTTTATGAAAAAAAGAGGATAAATAAGTATACAAGGTATGATATAGCACGTAATGAAAGTAGTTTGTTTGATCATGTATTGGTGGATAAAAGGTTGATGGGTAGGCTTCAGAATGTACATGTTCATAGAGAGGCAACGGATACATCGGATCATTATTTAGTTGTAGCTACAGTTAGAGTAAGAGGTAGATGGGACATAAGGAAAATGGCAACAGCAAGTAAGAGAGAGGTGAAAGTGTATAAACTAAGGTAGGAGAAAGTTAGGGTGAGATATAAGCAACTATTGGCAGAAAGGTGGGTAAATGCAAGTATGAGTAGTGGGGGGGGGGGGGTTGAAGAGGAATTGGGATAGTTTTAAAAATGCAGTGTTAGAATGTGGAGCAGAAGTTTGTGGCTATAGAAGGGTGGGTGCAGGAGGAAAGAGGAGGGATTGGTGGAATGATGAAGTAAAGGGCATGATAAAAGAGAAAAGGGTAGCTTATGAGAGGTTTTTACAAAACAGAAGTGTTAATAGAAGAGCAGAGTATATGGAGGGTCAAAGAAAGGTGAAGAGAGTGGTGAGAGAGTGCAAAAGGAGAGCAGATGAAAGAGTGGGAGAGGCACTGTCAAGAAATTTTGCTGAAAATAAGAAAAAGTTTTGGAGTGAGATAAACAAGTTAAGAAAGCCAAGGAACGAATGGATTTGTCAGTTAAAAACAGAGTAGGGGAGTTAGTAGATGGGGAGCTGGAGGTATTGGGTAGATGGCAGAAATATTTTGAGGAACTTTTAAATGTCGATGAAGAAAGGGAGGCGGTAATTTCATGCACTGGCAAGGGAGGTATAACATCTTTTAAGAGAGAAGAAGAGCAGGATGTGAGTGTGGGGGAGGTGCGTGAGGCATTACGTAGAATGAAAGGGGGTAAAGCAGCAGCAACTGACGGGATCATGACAGAAATGTTAAAAGTAGGGGAAGATATTGTATTGGAGTGGTTGGTATTTTTGTTTAATAAATGTATGAAAGAGGGGTTAGGTACCTAAGGATTGGCAGAGAGCTTGTATAATTCCTTTACATAAAGGGAAGGGTGACAAAAGAGATTGTAAAAATTATAGGGGAATAAGTTTACTGAGTATACCAGGGAAAGTGTACGGTAGGGTTATTATTGAAATAATTAAAGGCAAGACAGAGAGTAGGATCGCAGATGAGCAAGGAGGGTTTAGAGTTTGTAGGGGATGTGTAGATCAAGTGTTTACATTGAAGCATATATGTGAACAGTATTTAGATAAAGGTAGGGAAGTTTTCATTGCATTTATGAATTAAGAAAAAGCATATGATAGAGTGGATAGGGGAGCAATGTGGCAGATGTTGCAAGTGTATGGAATAGATAGTAAGTTACTGAAGGCTGTAAAGAGTTTTTATGAGGATAATGAGGCTCAGGTTAGGGTGTGTAGGAGAGAGGGAGATTACTTCCCGGTAAAAGTAGGTCTTAGACAGGGATGTGTGATGTCACCATGGCTGTTTAATATATTTATAGATGGGGTTGTAAAAGAAGTAAATGCTAGGGTGTTAGGGAGAGGGGTGGGATTAAATTAAGTACAAAATGGGAGTTGACACAGTTACTTTTTGCTGATGATACTGTGCTTATGGGAGATTCTAAAGAAAAGTTGCAAAGGTTAGTGGACGAGTTTGGGAGGGTGTGTAAAGGTAGTAAGTTCAAAATGAACAAAGATAAGAGTAAGGTGATGAGAGTATCAAACCATTTAGATAAAGAAAAATTGGATATCACATTAGAGAGAGGGATTATGGGAGTGAATGTTTTCAGATATTTGGGAGTTGTCGTGTCAGCGGATGGGTTTATGAAGGATGAGGTTAACCATAGAATTGATGAAGGAAAAAAGGTGACTGGTGAGTTGAGGTCTGTGTGGAGACAAAAAACCTTATCTATTAAGGCAAAGAAGGGAATGTATGAAAGTATAGTGGTACCAACACTCTTATATGGGTGTGAAGCTTGGGTTGTAAATGCTGCAGCGAGGAGGCGGCTGGAGGCAGTGGAGATGTCCTGTCTAAGGGCAATGTGTGGTGTAAATATTATGCAGAGAATTCGGAGTGTGAAAATTAGGAGGAGGTGTGGAGTTACTAAAAGTATTAGTCAGAGGGCTGAAGAGGGGTTGTTGAGGTGGTTTGGTCATTAAGAGAGAATGAATCAAAGTAGAATGACTTGGAGATCGTATAAATATGTAAGGAAAGGAAGGAGGGGTAGGGGTCGTCCTCGAAAAGGTTGGAGGGAGGGGGTAAAGGAGGTTTTGTGGGCGAGGGGTTTGGACTTCCAGCAAGTGTGTGTGAGCGTGTTAGATAGGAGTGAATGGAGACGAATGGTTTTTGGGACCTGACGAGCTGTTGGAGTGTCAGCAGGGTAACATTGTGTGAAGGGATTCAGGGAAACCAGTTAATTGATTTAGTTGGACTTGAGTCCTGGAAATGGGAAGTACAATGCCTGCACTTTAAAGGAGGGGTCTGAGATAGTGACAGCTGGGAGGGAGTATTCTAAACTGTCGTATCTGAGCGCCTCTGCAAAGACAGTGATTATGTATGAGTGTGGTGAAAGTGTTGAATGATGAAAGTATTTTCTTTTTTTTGGATTTTCTTTCTTTTTGGGTCACCCTGCCTCGGTGGGAGACGGCCGACTTGTTGAAAGAATATATATATATATATATATATATATATATATATATATATATATATATATATATATATATATATATATATATGTTGTTTACTCTTTTTCATCTCATTTTTCAGCTTTCCCAGTCATTATCTTTGCCTATGTCTCTTTTCTCTCTCTTCCTACTTAATTGTTTTCTTCTTGTGTTTCTAACGTCTTCTAATCTCCTTGCCTCCTCTATCCTTTCTTTTCTTTATCCATTTTCTACTCTGAGTTCTATATTTCCATGCAGTTTCCTTGCCAGCACTTGTATTATCTCCCTCTATCTATCCTCCCTTTATTCTCTTTTTCTTTTATTTTCCTAACTTTCCCCAGCACTGTGAGTGAAGATATTCTCTTTACCTTTCGCTATCTTCTCTATTTTCAATCACTACTTTCTTCCCCTTATTTCTTCTAGCCCTGCTCTTCCTTCCTTCCCTCTTTACTTCACCTCTCTCTCTCTCTCTTCTCTCTCCTTTCTCTCTCCTTTCTCTCTCCTTTCTCTCTCCTTTCTCTCTCCTTTCTCCTTTCTCTCTCCTTTCTCTCTCCTTTCTCCATACCCTCCCTTCCTGCCACTATCTGTTCTTTTCCTTCCTTCATTTCTCCATCCTTCTCCAATCCCTTCCTTCTTTACTATCTTTTTCCATTCTTTTCTTCTCTCCTTTCTTCCCCATATCTCACTTCATTCCTCCATCCCCCCTTCATTCCTCCATCCCTCCCTTCATTCCTCCATCCCTACCTTCATTCCTTCATCCCTCCCTCCATTCCTTTCTCCCTTCCTTCATTCCGTTCACTCCTCCATCCCTCCCTCTACTCCTTCATCTCTTCCTTCATTCCCTTCATTCCCTCCACTCCTTCATCCCTTCCTTCATTCCTTTCATTCTTCCATACCTCCCCACATGCCCACCATTCTTCCATCCCTCTCTTCATTCCTTCATCCCTTCCTTCATTATTCCATCCCTCCCTTCATTCATCCATCCCTCCCTTCCTTCATTCATCCATCCCTCCCTTCATTCATCCATCCATCCCTTCATTCATCCATCCATCCCTTCATTATTCCATCCCTCCCTTCATTATTCCATCCCTCCCTTCATTATTCCATCCCTCCCTTCATTATTCCATCCCTCCTTCATTATTCCATCCCTCCTTCATTATTCCATCCCTCCCTTCATTATTCCATCCCTCCCTTCATTATTCCATCCCTCCCTTCATTATTCCATCCCTCCTTCTTATTCATCCTCTTCTATTCCATCCCTCTTCATTATTCCATCCCTCCCTTCATTATTCCATCCCTCCCTTCATTATTCCATCCCTCCCTTCATTATTCCATCCCTCCCTTCATTATTCCATCCCTCCCTTCATTATTCCATCCCTCCCTTCATTATTCCATCCCTCCCTTCATTATTCCATCCTCCTTCCCCTCCTTCATTATTCCATCCCTCCCTTCATTATTCCATCCCTCCCTTCATTATTCCATCCCTCCCTTCATTATTCCATCCCTCCCTTCATTATTCCATCCCTCTCTTTATTCCTCCATACCTTCTTCATTCCTTCCATCCTTCTAGTCCTACCATTGCTTTCCTCCCCATGCACTCTACGTGGCTGCACTCACCTGAATGCGCTGACCGTCATGGGTGGTGTGATTGGTACAGGAACACATCATTTTGAGTGCCATCCATGCCACCTGGTGGGCGTGCCAGGCACTACGACGGTGCAGGTTACCGGCAACGCAGTAAGCGTCTCCGATGGTCTCTACCTGAAGGCACACAAACACACACAAGGCTTACATTGGATTACTTCTGCAAGCTCACTGTGTGAGCACCTGATAAGAAAACTCAAGGGGAAAGTTAGGAGAAGGTAAGGATATAACTTTCTCTTGCTCACTAGTAAACACACACACAGTGAAGAGGCGGGGCCAGGAGCTATGACTCGACCCCTGCAACCACAACTAGGTGAGTACAACTAGGCGAGTACACACACACACAGGAGAGATAGGGGGGATATTATAACTACATACAAAATACTGAGAGGAATCGACAAGGTGGACAGAGACAGGATGTTCCAGAGATGGGACACAGAAACAAGGGGTCACAATTGGAAGTTGAAGACTCAGATGAATCGAAGGGATGTTAGGAAATATTTCTTCAGTCATAGAGTTGTCAGGAAGTGGAATAGTCTAGAAAGTGATGTAGTAGTGGAAGCAGGAACCATACATAGCTTTAAGACGAGGTATGATAAAGCTCATAGAGCAGGAAGAGCTAGGATCCCGTAGCGATCAGTGAAGAGGCGGGGCCAGGAGCTGAGTCTCGACCCCTGCAACCACAATTAGGTGAGTACACACAAATCTCACTCAAGGAAAAGGATCTAGGGGTGAGTATAAAACTGAGCACATCTCCTGAGGCGCACATCAACCAGATAACTGCTGCAGCATATGGGCGCCTGGCAAACCTAAGAATAGCGTCCCGATGCCTAAGTAAGGAATCGTTCAAGACACTGTATACCGAGTACGTCACACCCATATTAGAGTATGCAGCACCAGTTTGGAACCCACACCTGGTCAAGCACCAAGAAATTAGAGAAAATGCAAAGGTTTGCAACAAGACTTGTCCCAGTGCTAATGGAAACGTCCTACGAAGAAAGGTTAAGGAAAATCGGCCTCATGGCACGGGAGGATTAGGCGAGACATGATAACGACATATAAAATACTGCTAGGAATTGACAAGGTGGACAGAGACAGGATGTTCCAAAGATGGGACACAGAAACAAGGAGTCACAGTTGGAAGTTGAAGATTCAGATGAATCACAGGGATGTTAGGAAGTATTTCTTCAGTCACAGAGTTGTCAGGAAGTGGAATAGTCTGGAAAGTGACGTAGTGGAGGTAGGAACCATACATAGTTTTAAGACAAGGTTTGATAAAGCTCATGGAGCAGGGAGAGAGAGGACCTAGTAGTGATCAGTGAAGAGGCGGGGCCAGGAGCTATGAATCGACCCCTGCAACCACAACTAGGTGAGTACACACACATACACACACGCTCTCTCCGTCTCCCTGCCTCTCTCTCTCTCTCTCTCTCTCTCTCTCTCTCTAGGTACCACAAACCAACTGGTATTGTCTCCATCACCTAAATTACCTGGAATCACAGACAAACATTTACATTTGCTCGTGTTGATCCTAGAGGAAAGGGAAAATTGTAAAGTAAAAGAATATAAACGTGAAGGGGGAAGAGAAGGTGGGTTGAAATACTTAAATCTGGCAAAAAAATGTAATGCATAGTGAAAGAATATTATTAAAAAAGTTGAATACTCCATGAAATGTATGACAAGAAGAGGATGATAACTCTGAACAGGAGAAGAGGACAATTATGGCTTAAGTTATACCACAATGGAATTAAAAATACTGAAGGAGAAAATGTTAAAAATATGGGAAAGGGTAGAAAGGGTTCGTAATAATGAACAAAAGATATCAGAGAAACGAAGGAGAAAAAGTCAATAGCGGAGATGCTCTCAGGACACCAGGAGACACAGGCGATAAAATAGTCAGCAAGGAAACTGATGACAAGAGACAAGGCAGTCTGGTGGAGAAGCAGTGTAAGGGAGAGAGAGAGAGAGAGAGAGAGAGAATCACTAAGGTTCTACTGACTTAAAAAGGTAGAAGGTAGGTCAGGAAGGAGATAAAAAAAGGAGAAACATAAGAGTATATCAATAACTGAATGTACAGATCGATAAGGAATTAATTCAGATTTAATTTTTTTAAGAAAATCAGAAAGTGTAATCAAGCGTTATATGCCCTTTGCATATTTTGCCTGATTAAACTTTCTGGCCTCGAGAAACTCAAAATTGGATCTTGTGACAAAAACATTCTTAGGAGATACAAGATATCTATATGCATACCTGGATCGTGATAGTCCGGAAATGGAGAGGGAACAGGTGGGGGAGGAAGTTAAAAAAACTCAGCAGTTACAAGAAAGAGAGATGCGGATTTAGTGACGAGAGAAGACAGTTCTCACCCTCAAGAAATGTTAAAGCCCGCGCTCCCTATCCATCTCTCACAAGACCCAACTCATATCCCACCACCTTCCACCATAAAAAAAATAACCCCCACACCCACCCGGTATCTCCCTCCATCTCCAACTATAAACCTGACCCCTCGTTCCTTAGCAATGCCCACGTCAAGCACAACCTCACCTCTCCCCTCTTTACATACGAGCGGTGAACATTGAGACTGAACACCATGAATCAGAGCATAATAAACTCAAAAGAAGGCACACCGGTGTAGATAGATTATCAAGCAACTGAGATGACCACATATGCTCTATTCCCAGCAGGACATCAAGAAACGAGGAAAGAAGACGTGGGTGAAATGAAAGGGATTTACGTTTAGACTTTGTCGCCGAAGCGGGTAATTCATTGTGTACTCTTATGTCCATCCTGTGGACGGTAGCGCAAGAACATATGGACACACAGAAAGCCTTGTAACTAGGCCGCAAAAGGGTTAACAATAGTACATCTGGATTTATATCTACAGTTCACTCATCTGTTACAAGCAAATTTTGGAAATTTGCTTAATAAATCTGGTATCTGAAGGAATTTATTGATAATCAGAAACCAGTCGTATTTTGAAAAGATGAGAATAAAACAGAAATGAGTTAAATAACTATAGTGGGCACAATCAAGACTAATTATATAGCAGACACAATCGTGTAGCAGATATATACAACCCACCACCAAATAGTATGTGATAAAGACAGCAGGAGAACGCAATAACGTAAGGATTCACAACAGAGCAGAAGCAGAGTAACAAGGCTATATAAACAAAGCAACAAGTCGCCTAGGAGATTTGGGACCCACATGAGGAAGCAAAAAGTGGAAAGCTAAGATGATGGAAGTTGTGATGGGAACTTTGCATCAGCATATCCATATCAAAGACACACGAAGAGAGAGAGAGAGAGAGAGAGAGAGAGAGAGAGAGAGAGAGAGAGAAGAGAGAGAGAGACAAAGAGAGAGAGACAAAGAGAGAGAGAAGAGAGAGAGAGACAAAGAGAGAGAGAGAGAGAGAGACAAAGAGAGAGAGAAGCAAGGATGAGCCAGCAAGACCGGCTCTAGTACACATTTACTAGTGCATCTGATATAATTAGAAGATAATACAAGAAACTTCTGGGTACAAGAGACCAAACACTTCTTAAATTCAATTATTTGTGGAAGCAAACACTTAGAAAGAACTAACAAGTCTGTGCAGGGAGGGGAAAAAATCATTAGTGTGAACCTTGAAGGGATGAGATAATTCCTGAAGTGCGCTGGTAAAGGAAACTGGAAGACAAGCCAACGTCTAGTGCTGAATGACCCACGTGGTTTTAGCGCTTAATGTGAATAAAAAAAAAAGCAGTCAATGAGAAAGTGTACACCAGCTGTTACTGGACACAGGAGACTGCAAAACCTTTGAGTTAGCTGGGAACATCAAAGACAATGGAACCCGAAGAAGCGTCACCATATATTTTGCATGAGGGAGCCGAAGCACTGTTTGAACCACTATGAAATAAAGAAGCTACAGACCTCACTCAAAGATCTAGGAGTGAGTACACAAATAACCCGCACATAGCAGAATAAAACCTATGACGACGTTTCGGTCGAACTTGGACCATTAAGTTTCATTCTATGTGCGGATTACGTGTGTATTGTTCCAGACACGGTACTGGTCCTATTTATTCTTTAGGGGTGAGTATAGTGCCAACATCTGGAGCCAGTGCTCGTTTGCCAAACCTTTTAACAGCCTTTAAGAATCTCAACATTGTGGAGATTCTTGAAAGCTGCTAAAAGATTTGGCGGCTCGTATATAGGCACTGCTGAAGTAGCGGAACTGCAGTACCCACTATTTCCACTCGATATTGTCGATAACATTCAATATGAGTCTTTTTTTTCTTTAATTCTTTCTTTAATTCTTTCTTTATACTTGTACTACAAGTATAAAGAAAGAATTAAAGAAAAGACTCATTATATTGAATGTTATCGATAATATCGAGTGAAAATAGGGGGTGCTGCAGTTCCGCTACTTCCGCAGTGCCTACACACGAGCCGCCACTGCGTAAACAATGTGTCATTCGTGGCCCCTTCGTACAACATATATCAGGTCCATCTGGCAGTGTGCAGCACCAGCATGGAACATATACCTGAAAAGGAAATGTTTAGAAAATGGAGGAAGTTTCAGAATGGCACGTACAAGGCGAGGCCATTGGTGGACGAAAGAACCAGGGAAGACACTAACAACTTACAAAATATTTAGAGGCATTGATAGGAAAGATAGGGATAGGCCGTCTGAGAGGCGGAAAACAGGTAATAGGGGGTCACAGGTGGAAGTTAAAAACACAGATGAGCCACAGAAATATCTTGAAGTATTCCATCTGCCTCGAGGAGGGGGGGGGGGTAAGGAAGTGGAATGACATCGTCGAAGTGGTGGAGGAAAGTCCCAAGCATAGTCCCAAGAACAGAGGTTGGGTGGGCTTGATTTTGGTAAGCGGGAAGTAAGACTCGACCGTTTTAACCACATATAGGTGAGTACATATGAGTACTCACAAACAAACAAAAAAGTAATATACAGGCCAAATGTCTATCAGTGTCATTGACAAATGGAAACACACACACACACACACAGGCTGGTAACTAACAGGCTTCGATCTCACCTTATACACGTCGAGCTGACCACAGAAGGCGTCGAACTGCGTGTAGAGGTTCTGTAGCATATTGATGACCATTAAGGGTGTGGCTGTTGAGCAGATAGAAGTGAAACCCACTATGTCGCTGAAGAGCATAGTCACTTCGTCGTGTTTCTGCGCCTCAAGCACTTCCCCTGCGCACATGACAAGACCACCAGAGGTTAGTATACGATTTTTCCCTTACTCTCTCTAACTCTCGGGCCCTCGCTCACTCTCGCTCTCTAACTCTTGCTATTGCTTTCGCGCTCGTTTGCTCTATCTTCCTTTCACACTAGGCTTTGCTCTCACTTTGGCCCTTGGTATGGTATAGCTCTCTAGTTTCTCTCTCTCTCTCTCTCTCTCTCTCTCTCTCTCTCTCTCTCTCTCTCTCTCTACACTTCCCTCTACACGACCCTTAGTTAGTTTCTCCCTTTACTCTTCTAACTTAGCTCTCTCCTCTCTCTCTCTCTCTAACTCTTTTTCCTTCTACTGCGCTCGTGTTGTCTCTCTCTCTCTCTCTCTCTCTCTCTCTCTTCTCCTCTCTCTTTCTCTCTTCTTTTTTTTCTCTCTCTCTCTCTCTCTCTCTCTCTCCCACATAGACCACTACAAGGAATGCTCTATCTCCCTTAAACACAGACCTGGGTCCAGGAAATTAATCAATTTCTGTCCCTCAGATGTCACAGTGTTGGGAAATTCCTGATTCCCACTTCCTTATACCTAGTTACCCATCAGAAAATCGTAATACCTTGTCTGTTTACGTGTCTTGACGCTGGTGAAGAGCTCTTGATCCATGAAATTGAAGCTACGTATTGCCCAGGTTCTCTATGACTTGTGGGTTTGAATTATTAAAATCATGGGGGAGCAATAAACCCGTAGGATTATACAGTATGGGTTTGAAGCTTTTTCATGAATGTAATCATGATTCTCTTACAGTCTCCTATTCTCTCTCTGTTCTTGTCTCGGTTCTATGTTCTTCTCTTCCTAGATTCGTTTTCTTCTGCTTCTGCTTCTCCTCCTCCTCCTCCTGCTTCTGCTTCATCCTTTTCTCATTTATTGTGTATTGCCTTTCTAAATTTATTATCCCCCTCTCCATGTGACTTCATTCTTCTCTTGTTCTTTCTGTTTCAGTTCTTTATTCCTCTTTCTCCTCCTGATTATATTCGTTTTCTGTGCATCCTGTCTCAGTTCTTTTTCTCACTCTATTCCTAATATTTTCTTCCTCTCTTCATCTTCCTGCTTCAATTCTTTATCCATCTCTCTCCTTATGACTGTATTCTTTCCTTCTTCCTCCTGTCTTGGTTCTTCCTCCAACTTTCTCCTCCTGACTTTTTTGTTCCTGTCTTCTTCCTCTTGCGTAAAATCTATATTTCTCCCTACTCCTGAGTCTTATTCTTTTCTATATCTCACCTCAATTCTTTAAAATTTTCTCGTTGTCTATTTGTTCTTCCTTCCATCAAACTCGCCATCTTGAAAATGATTTTTTTATTATTTCCCATTATCTGTTTTGTTTTTACAAAGCATTTAACATTATCTTCGTCCATTAACAAAAGGTAATTGTTAGATAAGATTACTGGCTAATCATTCGGTACAATGCGTTATATTAGACACTATTGTTACTTTTAGGGGAAAGCGCTATACTCGAAGGGGTCACACAGCTCCTGAAGAATGGGAGGTAATCAAAATCAATTCACGGAACTGAAGAACTGTGTAATGGATCAGGTCTCCATCACAGGCATCGACCCACCTCCCGCTGAAAGGTATTTGAGTCTTATAGTCATTCTTTTGTTGGTAATATATTATAAAGGGTCAGAGAATTATGGGTATGAGCCTCTCTCCAGGTTGCGAAGACTTTATCCTATAAAATAATTTTTTTCTGTTTATTTTAGACAGGGCAGATTTGATGCTACATTAGCTAGCTAGCATAGATTCTTACCTAGGTGGTGACCAGAGGTAGTAATCTAGATTAAATCTCAATGTGCTCATCTAGTTAGAGATTCCGAGTGCTCAGCTAGTCAGTTCCAGAGAGTTCACCTAGTTAGAGTTCCAGTGAGCTTGACTAGTCAGAGATCACTAGTGGTCACCTCGTTAAAATGTGGATATGCTCAACTAGCCAGAATCAGGAGGTTACCTAGCTAGTGATCCGAGGTACTCACCTAATTTTAGACCCGAGGTGCTCATCTAGCCATAGACTCGAGATGCTCACCTAGCTATATACTATAGCTAATCTCCCTACAGGAGACCCAAGGTGCAATTTAAACCAGTCTCTCAAGCCGTTACCTAGTGAGATTCCAAGGTACAATTATAAGTAGTTTCTCAAGGAACTCACCTAATCTCAGTCCGAAGGTTCAATTATAGTCTCTCAAGCCCTCACCTAACCTCATTCCCAAGGTGAAGTTATAGTATTTTAAGGTTCTCACCTAACCTCAGTCCCAAGGTGAAATTATAGTCTCTCAAGCCCTCACCTAACCTCATTCCCAAGGTGAAATTAGTCTCTCAAGGCTCTCATTTAACCTCAGTTCCAAGTTGCAATCCTATGATGTACAATCCTAGCCCAGTCTCTGAATGCTCTCACCCAGGAGGACACCCAAAGTGGCGTCCAAGTCAGTGTTGACGTGCTCACCTAGCCAGAGTCTCTTGGCAATGTCCGGAGGGAAGATGAGGTGGAGAAGAGAGACATTTTTCTCTCGTTCCTTGTCAACAGCGTTGTTTGTCTCCTCAATGGAGTCCTTCAGCTGCGCCATCCTCCTCTTGAGACCATCCTGTAGGAAAAGCAAGAAACTTAGCTGAAGAGGATCTCGGTAGGAAGCGGAAATATACATTTTTTTTTGTTTGGTCACTGTAGGTTATCAACATCAGCGTGAACATCCGAACTAAATTAAATCTATAAAGCTGGGGAGAATGTATTGGGTGTTCATCAAGAGGTTATGGGAAAATATGCTTCTAGGAAAATATATCTATTGTTAGTTTGGTTGTGAAGGTGAGTCAAGAAGATAGGAAAACAGAAGCAGGAAGGAGCACTGCCGTAGGCCAGTAGGCCTACGGCAGTGCTCCTTCCTACTTCTGTTAATTTTATTTCTTACGCTCCTCCTATTAGTATAATAAACCTTAGGTAGCTAGTCACTCGCTGCTCTCTACTGTTTCTATTTGTTGAAGAGCTCCATTGCATGTATTAGTAACTTTATGATGAACAATATCCTCTGAACTATCCCTAAGGTATCCTGTTATTTCCTCGATTTCGTCCTTTGTGCTGTAACTTATTCGTTTCCCACACACATCCATAACTCTACTATTAGATTAAAGTGGTCGTCAACTAAGCAACGGCCCTCTCGACTAACACTAACACTCCTGCCCCAGAGAGATGTACCTCATCCCTTGCATACATATCATGTTTGCCATATAAATTGTCCCAGTTGTCAATGAATGATTGCAAGTTCTTTTCAGTACCTGTCTAACTAGCAAAATACTACATATGATCGGGACCCCTCCCTTAGACCTAATTAAATCTATATCTGTTCTGTTCTTATCTAGTAGTTCCTGTGTCCTGCCCTTTCCAATATCGTTTCCACCAGCACCAATTGACTACGTCACCAACACCAGCTCCAGTGAAACACCTTCTGTCTCATTTTCCTATCTCTGTTATAGACAGTACGGTCCAAATATCTTACCTGTGAGTCACCGACCACAAAGATATTCCTACCTTTATTAGCAGAGGAGTTAGTGGTACCTTTATCCTCACTGACCACTGAAATACATTCGTCCTGGACAACAGAGAAGCAATTTCGTACCTTCTAATTTGCTCTTGTATCCTACTTCACTTTGATGGTTTTTTCCTTAACTGGAAGTATCTACCCACTTGAAACGGCTGCCAATCTGTTTCTCACTGCTGGTAACCTGTTTCCCCTCACTAACCACAACCACCTCACATTCCTATACTTAACCTGGCGAATTTTCAATTTCTCATTTTCCTCCTTGAGAAGTAGAATTTCCATGAACACCTTGAACTCTAAGACAACACAGAAGCAAGTCATGGTGCACTATAACACTCAACACTAATCAACTGAAACAGCTCAGGAGAGGTACGACCTCTCCTGACCACTGACCTCAGAGAACTGAGAAGTGATTAGTTAAAAATGTATGGAGGAAAGCATGTAAATACAAATCTTAAATGAAAACAAAACAGAACTGTATATATAAATACGGTTTCACGAAAGGTATATTTTTCTTCACTTTTATTTTTCATATACTGATATGTAGACATTATTTTCAATATATTTTTTTAAAGTGGCATTGTTATGACTTTTCCAAAAAATGAAGTGTAATAAATGCTTTATATACTCTTTCCTAATACGTATTAAGAATAACTAAGCAAACATGTACAATATAAGGCAAAATATTATAAGCAGAATATATTAACTAGAAATTTGGGAATGCGTATACCTGGAGAGGGTTTCGGAGGTCAACGCCCTCGCAGCCAGGTCTGTGACCAGGCCTCAAGTGGATCAGGGCCTGATCAACTAGGCTGTTATGTTCCCCATCACATACAAACAACCTCCACCTCTGTCTTTATTCTGCAAGCACCTCTGGGTTAAGGAATCCCTCATAATTTCACTCACCAAAGCTCATAACCTCACCAACCCTTTCCTAGTTAAAAATCCCTCATAACTTCACTCACCAAAGCTCACATAACCTCACCAACCCTTTACTAATGAGCGGAAAGTGAGCCAGGAACCCTAGACATCAATGAAAATATAACTGATATGATAAGAGATGCAACATCTTAGCAAGGTACCTAATACACTGCGGGGTCTGAGAAGCGCCGCAGAATAAATATATAAATTACTATAGCAGTTAAAAACAATAAGTCTATTTCAATATGGCACTTCTAAGAATAAAAAAAGGGGGCTTTGAAATGAGTTGATATAAGTAACAGCTCTTAGTATGAAGGTGAAGACATGTGCAGCTGTTGCGTATTTTTTATTCTTGAAACGTTTCGCCCACCACGAAGCCGAAACGTTTCAACAATTCTCCGGTTGTCTATTATACATCTGCCTCTATATCTGACTGATGAAGCCAGTCGCGTAGGAGAGACGTTGCAACAATAAAGACACAATACGAGCTGAGCAAACTGCAGGAGTGATCAGCGAAAATGGCGACTAGAATTCAACCAAAGTAAATACAAGGCAAAGTTGGGAAATATGAAAAAACGGACACTTGGGAGCTGAGGCTACGTATCTGACAATGACAAGGACCTAGAAGTGAGCGCAGTGCAGAACATTCCACCTAAATCACACATCAATAGAATAACATCTATGCCAATTAAAAATTATCAAAACTAAGATGTGACTTCAGGAATCTTAAAGGAAAAGGTGTCCTTTATTACCTAATGCACGACTTATGTATGTATAATATATTAAATTATCGTGTGTGTGTGAGTGTGTGTGTGTGTGTGTTAGCCCTTATAAGTAGTATCAACCAGGAGATCTGGTCACTGACCAGGAATCACCAAGTAAGTTCTAAGTAACCAACCCTCGCCGAAACACCGCTACTTTCCAGTTTTCTCTTCTACCCACTCTTCCTATCCCTCACACAAACACCAAGGCCCTTGAAGAGATGAGGACCGAGAACAAGGATCTAAAGTACGCCGGGAAGGTGCTCCAGGCTCCTTACATTCAGAGCTTTGAGAGTGATATAACTAAAGATATCAGTGTCAAGTATATTACAGACTAATCCAAGAACAGTGTTGGAGTACTATGTCGATAGTCGCAAAACAACTCTGTGTACAGATGAGTCACAGAGATGTTAGGAAGTATATCTTTAGCCTTAGAGTTGTCAGGAAGATGAACAATCTGCAGTGTTGTAGATGAGGAAGGATCCACACATAGCTTTAAGAGGCAAGATAAAGTTCTTGGAGTGAGAAGAGTATGTGGACTTGGTAGCGACTAACGAAGATGAGGACCAGAAGCTGTCTCTCGACCCCTGTATCCTGAAATAGGTGATTACACACACACACACACACACACACACACACACACACACACACGTTGGAAGAACAAGCATGTATAACAGGAAGGGCACTGGAATGGATCAGGGAATACCTGACAGGGAGGCAACAACGGGTCATGGTGCGTGATGACGTGTCACAGTGGGTGCCTGTGACGAGCGGTGTACCGCAGGGGTCAGTCCTAGGACCAGTGTTATTCTTGGTATATGTAAATGACATGACGGATGGGATAGACTCAGAAGTGTGTCTGTTCGCAGATGATGTGAAATTAATGAAGATAATCACATCGGAAGAGGACCAAGCAGGACTGCAAACAGACCTGGACAAGCTTGACATCTGGTCTAGCAACTGGCTTCTCGAATTCAATCCCACCAAATACAAAGTCATGAAGATCGGAGAAGGGCAAAGAAGACCGCTGACAGAGTACAGGCTAGGCGGACAAAGGCTACAAACCTCGGCAAAGGAGAAAGACCTTCTGGTGAGTATAACGCCAAACACGTCTCCGGAGGCACACATCAACCAGATAACTGGGGCAGCATATGGGCGACTGGCAAACCTAAGATTAGCGTTCCGTTACCTTAACAAGGAATCGTTCAAGACACTGTACACCGTGTACGTCAGGCCCATACTAGAATATGCAGCACCAGTCTGGAACCCACACCTGGTCAAGCACGTAAAGAAACTAGAGAAAGTGCAAAGGTTTGCGACAAGGTTAGTTCCACAACTCAGGGGTCTGTCCTATGAAGAAAGGTTGAGGGAAATAGGACTAACAACACTGGAGGAAAGAAAGGTCAGAGGAGACATGATAACGACATACAAAATACTGCGGGGAATCGACAAGGTAGACAGTGACAGGATGTTCCAGAGAGGGAACACAGAAACAAGGGGACACAACTGGAAGCTGAAGACTCAGATGAGTCAAAGGGATGTTAGGAAGCATTTCTTCAGCCACAGAGTATTCAGGAAGTGGAATAGTCTAGAGAAAGATATAGTGGAAGCAGGAACCATACATAGTTTTAAGACAAGGTATGATAAAGCTCATGGAGCAGGGAGAGCAGAGACATAGTAGCGGACAGCGAAGAGGCGGGGCCAGGAGCTGAGTCTCGACCCCTGCAACCACAATTAGGTGAGTACAATTAGGTGAGTACACACACACCACACACAAATATACAACAGGCCTAGTATCTAACCGACATGTGCCTTGGACAAATGGTAACTAACACACACACACACACACACACACAGGCCAGGAGCCGCGACGTGACCCCTAGAACCACAATTAGGTGAGTACACACACATATACACAGAGGACAGGAGCTGCGAAACGACCCCTGCAACCACATATAGGTGGGTACACACACACTCTTGTTTTCTGATATGACATTCTCCCTACGATTTATGCAGATTCCTTTATCCACCTGTTCACTCACCTGAGCCCTTGACTGCTCACCCACCAAGATAACGTCCCTGGTGGCGTCGTGGATGGGGATGTGTGAGAGGTAGAGGCCGTGGGAGGTGAGGCCAGTGAGGCCATCTATGAGAGGTGACCCCACGAACAATAGCGAGTCACTCTCAGGACACACCACCATCTGTCCCTTCAGCTCCATGTTCTGCAAGAAAACACTTTGAACACAATATTTATGGGCCTAGCATGAAGGGGCCTAGTACAAATGGGCCTAGTATATATGGGTCTAGGATGAATGGGCCTAGTATATATGGGCCTATGAATAGGACTAGTATATATGGGTGTAGCATATATGGGCCTAGTATATATGGACATATGTATAGGCCTAGTATATATGGGTCTAGCATGTATGGACCTAGAATATATGGGTCTAGCATGTATGGATCTGGTATATATGGGTCTAGCATGTATGGACCTAGTACATATGGGTCTAGCATGTATGGACCTAGTATATATGGGACTAGCATTTATGGGCATAGTATATAAGGGGCCAGAATGTATGAACCCAGTATATATGGGCCTTGCATGTATGGATCTAGCATATTTGAGCCTCGTATAAATGGATCTAGCATATATAGGTCTAGCATGTATGGGCCTAGTATATATGGGTCTAGCATGTATAGACCAACCATATAGTACTCAGGACTCTTCCAGGTATGGAACTTTTATTTTCCAGCTATGCTACTCTGAAATGTTCCAGCAATTGTATTCCACATTCCGATCATTATTATTTTTATAAACTGATAAAGCTACCCGTGAGCGAAACGTTTCTATAGAACCCGTGTCAGGCAGCACTTGTCTTCTTTCCTGACAAACATTACCTAACCTTCCCTATTATCAACATGGAAACAAGCTGAAGTAAACAACAGTCCCCTCAGTATCAAGGACAGCGAGGGGAAGTTAACAATAGTCCCCGCATCATCAAGGACAACGAGGGGTAGGTAACAACAGTCCCCTCAGTATCAAGAAGGGAAGGTAAACGACAGCTGGAAGAAGATAAATTTCGATAACAAGCATTGATGCGAGAACTCCTCTAAGTTCAATACATTCTTTCATTATTATAATACACAAATAGCCCTCACATAGGAGAGAGAAACTTACTACGACGTTTCGGTCTGACTTGGGCCATGTACAAGTCGGTTCAAGTCCGACTGAAACGTAGCCATAAGCTTTGCCCTCTCCTATATGAGGGATATTTATGTATTGTTCCAGTCACGGTATTCTGCCTCATTTATTCTTTTCATTATTATTATTATCTTCACGAGGAAGTGCAAAACCATAGGGGTCACAGAGCGCCTGACCTGCAAGTAGGATGAAGGACATTAGGGGCCACGAACTTCGTGGCAATATGCCAAGCAAGGAGGAGCTACGATCAATACCTGAGGTACAACTATTAATTGTATTATTGTGACTTTGTAAATGACCCAAGTTGGACAGAAACGTCGTCGAATGCTGCTTTTCTATCTCTATCTCTTTCTCTCTCTCTCTCTCTCTATCTCTCTCCTATGTCAGTTTTTTTGTATATTGTACCAGTCACGGTATTGTGCGTTTTTTTTCTTTTTTAATTAGTATATACCATGGCATCCACTACAACGTTTCACCACCTCGAGGATAATATTCCAGATCTAACATTATCGTATTTTCCTTGGAATTTTTATCTGTTACTAAATATCACTAAATTCAAATACTGTGGTATAGTTTTATCCTGTAAATTGCTCTTGGATGTCGTGTTGGACAATCCTCAAAAAAAAAAAAAACTGTTACTGCCCAGGTTTAGATTTGGAACCCATAATGGGCAGGGAGAAAGTTGGGGCCAACTTTAATTAGAAAGTATTAAAAGAAAGTATACGTTTTTCATACTAAGAATTCTGGGTGAAATGTTTGTTTCTCTCTCCAAAAAGGTTCAAATGTGTGTTAAAAGAAACGAAAATTTATAAAAGTTACCCAAAAATGTTACTGAGAATTACCAAATTTATACAGAGTAATTTGATGAGTATGTTACATATGCACCAGTTGGGTATCTGTTGTTGAAACGTTTCGCCTACACAGTAGGCTTCTTCAGTCAAATGCAGAGGCAGAAGGTGCAGTAGTGAAGATGATATAATCAGTCCACCAACCTTGAATAAATAGTATTTGAGGTGGTCAGTCCCTCAGCCAAGAGCTGAACTCTTCTCCAGGATGAGGGACTGACCACCTCAAGTAATATTTGTCCAAGGTTGAAGGATTGATCACATCATTTTCACACGTGAAGACGTGTCTAGTGTACTCCCTGTGGACTGAATCAAGATGCCCCCTATTGAGCAACTTTACCAGCAGCTTAAGGAGGAATTGAGGGTAGCGAAGCTTGAGATACGGCGATTGACGGAGGAAAACAAATGGATTCGTAGTAGTCCTCCTGTTGTGAGTCCTCAGGTCAAGAAGGGAACCTGGGCAGTGGCTTGACTGCATGGGACGAAGTTGAAGATCAAGAAGACGAATGGAGAGGTAGTAACGACAAAGAAGAAAGAGACTGCTGTGGAAACTTCGAACTCCTTTTCTGTGCTACCAGACGAATGTGAGTCGACTACTGGGAACGTCACGACGAACGGCACCAAGGAAGGTAAAAACATTGTTGTTGTTGGGGATAGCCAAGTTAGATATATGGATAGGGCCTTCTGCTTGAAAGATAGGAGTAGGAGACAGAGGGTTTGCTTTCCTGGGGCTGGGATGGAAGACATTGTTAGCCGGCTTGACAACATCATGCATGGTAATGGGATCAATCCTATTATCTGCCTCAGTGCTGGAGGCAATGATGTAGCCAAGCGTAGAAGTGAGGATTTAGTTAGTAGGTATAAGGCAGCAATAGACATCATTAGGAAGAAGGGGGGGCGCCCTGTTATATGTGGCATTTTGCCAAGAAGGGGTGTTGGAAATGAATGGCTGTCCAGAGCGATTGGTATAAATTGCTGGCTGGACAAACACTGTAAGGATAATGCAGTCCCATTCATTGACAACTGGGACCACTTCTATGGCCGAAATGACATGTATGCCAGGGATGGGGTTCACTTATCCAGGGAAGGTGTAGGATTTCTCGCTAGCTCAGTTGAGGATGTTGTTAGGGCTTTAAACTATGATTAGTTAGAGGTATGGGTTTAGGAATGGTAAATAATGAGGGCCAAAATATTGATTCAGGCTTTGATATCATAAATCATAACAATAACAGTAATCGAGTGACACAGGGTAATGATAGTAACAGAAATTGTGTAAAAAAAAGCTGAAAAA